>PVLC010001078.1:20267-95515 GCA_004027655.1 Graphiurus murinus | reverse complement strand
GAGCATGAAGTCGCCAGCATCCGGGGGGCTGGTCCTGTTCCAAGCTCTCGCCCTACTGAGTTCAGGCTCCATCCCACCATGCTCGGAAGGTGCCTGCCTCCTCTCCGCAGGCTGAGTCCTACTCCTCGGTCAAGCACCAGCTCAGGTCACGCTCTCCACACAGATCCTTCCTGTTGCCTCCCTGTCACCTGGCCCCCATCCCGAATGCGCTCCTCTTCCTGGAGTTGGGACTTCACCTCTTATACTGGTCTGTTTTCTCACTGTCATGAAAAAAGACTTAGAGAGGATTGCAGGTTTAAGGCCAGCCTCAGCAACTTATTGGATTCTCAGCAACTTAGGGAGACCCTATTTTTATTTTTTGCAGTACTGGGGGATTGAACTCAGGGGCGTTCTACCTCTAAGATACACCTCCAGCCCTATTTTTCATTCTTTATTTTGAAACAAGGTCTCACTAAGTTGTGGAGGGCCTCACTAAGAAGCTAAGGCTGGTCTCCAATCTGCAATCCTCTTGTCTCAGCTCCCCAAGTACTGGGATTACAAGTGTGCGCCACCACGCCCAGCTGAGACCCTGTTTTAAAATGAAAAATAGAAGAGGGTTGAGGGTGTGGCTGGAGGTAGAATGCTCCTGGGTTCAACCTCTAGTACAGAAGGAAGGAAGGAAGGGAGGGAGGGAGGGAAAGAAGGAAAAAAAGGAGGAAGGGAGGGAGGGAGGGAGGGGAGAGAAAATTACTACTGATGTGTTAGCTTTTCCATTACTGTGACCAAAATACTTGACAAGCACAACTTAAAAGAAGAATGGTTTATTCGGCTCAGTCCACAGCCAGCCAGCTCCACGACAGCAGAGAATGTGGTAACAGGGCATGTGGTGGAGAAAAGCCACTCCGTCATGGCAGCAGAAAAAGCAGAGAGTATATAAAGTGCCAAGACTATGCCCCAGTGACCCACCGCCCCCAGCCATGCCCCACCTCTGAACCTTGCCACATTGGGGATCACGCTTTCAACACATCAGCCTTGTGGGACGTGCTGAACCCAAACCATAACAATCGGTAAGGACAGAACCTTACATGGAGCCTCCTGGGAGCCAAGGCAAACACACTGAGTAGTGGTGTAGTGATAGGCACAGTCTATGAGGGCCTCCCATGTATGAGAGGCAGTACAAAGGAACGCTCACATATGTTCTACCCCCTAAGCCTTATGATCGGGAATGACGAACCTGAGGACCAGACTGCAGACCTCAGGAAAGAAGCGCTGACCCTGTTCTGACCAACTGCAAGCTGGGGCTCTTCCTGGGAGACTACACTGCCTTCCTGAATACTTGGGCAGAGAAGGCTGGATCCTCCCAGCTAGACTACAGAATGGCAACAGTGGCTTCTCAACCCGGGTGATGTGCAGCTGGGGACACGTCAGGACTCACCCACGGGTTAATGGCTGAGGACACATTTCTGGGATTTCAGAGTCTCTCGGGAGTAAGGAAGATTGAGTAGTAAATCCAGGGCAGGGCTGGAAGGAGACAGCGCACTGCCCAGCACCCACCGCCAGGGGGCAATGGTTAGTCCTGCCAGGAAGCAGCCCCAGGGGCTGGCACCAGGGGTGGGTGTGCAGTGGGGGCTGATACACTGGGACCCATAATCGTGATCTGCCAGGAACTGCCCCAAAAGGCATCCTAGCTCAGGGGATCCTGGAAATCTTCCCTCCAAGAAACTTAGACATAACCTAGATGGCCCAGCCAGGTGCCACATACAGAGGAGAGAGGGCATGGATACTGTGATCTCGCCCTACAGTCAGTTGTGGGTAAGAAACCCAGAGCTACAGGACAGCCTGGGAGCCACTGCTCTGCCTCCTGGGCCTCCCCATCTGCTCCTAGAAACATTTAAGAGGAAGTAAGGAGAATGCCTCTAAGGGGAGGCACAGAGCTCAGCAGCCCAATGTCACCCGGCGTGTGGGGACAAATCACTTCAGCAGACGACTGTTGTTCTTGCTGGACTCGCTGCCCTCTCCCTCTCTCTTGGTATCAGCTCTGATGATCTTCTTGGGGAGTTCACCTCCTCTCCAATGCAGAAGGCCTTGTCTTGTCAGTTGATGGCTCTGCTCAGCCCTGGCCAAGGGTAGGCATGTGACACAGCCGCCCCTGTCCCCTGGGAAGCCGACTCTGTGCAATGGGAGCCAAGGGCCAAAAGCAGCAGGAGCTGGGGCACCCGACCAAGTGCAAATGACAGACTCACCACTGCCTGGCCCCCGATACCTGCATTGCCCAGGGCGGCCCCAGCTCCGGTCCCCATGGTGGCCTCTCACCCAGCTTTCCCTTCTGGCCTGGGCAACTGGGAATCCTTCACAGACTCTGACTGACCCACAGATCAGAAAACAGGGTTGTTGATACCAAAGAAAGGAAAAAGAAGGCTGGGCCACACAAACAAGGGAGACCTGCCAAAATGTTCTGCACATACCCACGGTGCTCACAAAAAGTCACACGACACTGCTGAGATTTGTTCATAGATACTGATCTGTTTTCCTAAATATGTCAAGGTTAGTGTGTGGTGTTTGCAATCTAAAGGCCCTGGAATATCCAGTTTCTATCCAAGGAAATGGGTTATTTATTTATTTACTATGGTATTAGGGATTGAACCCAGGGGCATACCCCGAGCTAGACCCCTAGCCAGCCCTATTTTCATTTTGAAACAAGGTCTCACTAAGTTGCTGAGGCTGGCCATAAACCTGTGATCCTCCTGTCTCAGCCTCCCAAGTACTATACTAGGATTACAATTGTGTACCACCATGCCTGGCGGAAATGGGTTATTGAAAATTAGGATGCAGCTATGCCCAACAGCCCATGCACATAGAAGGAATCTACTTAAACATACACACGTGCATATACATGCACATGTTTACACTATAAATATGGTTTTAATTGTTATACATACATATAACATGCATACATACATATAACATACATACATGTGCACATACACACATATTTACATGTATGAACACTCTTTTGGACTAAATGTTTGTGTCCCCCACAAAATCATGTATTGAACTCCTAACCTAAAGGTGGGGCCTTTCAAAGGTGATTAGGTCATGAGGGAGAGCCCTTATAAAAGGGGCCACAGAGAACTGTCTCCCCTTTTCCCTCATGTGAGGATACAGTAAGAAGACAGCAGTCTGCAATCAGATGAGAGCCTCACCAGAACCCAAACATGCTGGCACTCTGACCTCAGACTTGCAGCCTCAGCATCTGTGTGTGTGGTGGGGGAGGGGGGGACTGTTGCTTATAAATCAATCAGTCTAGCCAGGAATGGTAGCACATGCCTGTAATCCCAGTACTTGGGAGAGTACAGGTTCCAGGCCAGTGCTCAGTAACTTAGCAAGAACTTATTTCAAAATAAAAAGGGTTAGGGGTGTAGCTCAGTATAGAGCACCCCTGGGTTTAATCTCCAGTATCACACACACACACACACACACACACACACACACACACACACACACACACAGTCTATGGTACTGCTTTGTTACAGCAGTCTGAATGGACTAAAACGAATACTCCATGTGCTAATATACACACATGCACACATGTATACAGACATATCTATAAGCATACTTAGGTGTGTCTGTGCACATGTGTGTACTTAGGTGTGTCTAGGAGAGCACTGAGATCTTACAACCTGGATGCCCAAGGAAAAGCTGCACATGTGGAGCCAGGCCAGTGGAAGAAAAGGTAAACCACCTTGGGAATTTCCTCTATCCTCTGAGCTGTCCACAGAATTTTCACACATAGACAGGAACACACCACCTGCCCCCTGAGCCCAGCCCTTCCTTCCTTCAGTTTGGCCTGCAGACATGTCTACCCTGTAATCACAGGGCCCCTACCCTGGGAAGAAGAGCAGTAGGCCAGAGCACACCTCTTGCTGCCATCCCGTGTAGGCACAGCCGAGCTCAGCATACGACCCTATATGGTTCTACTTGGGGGGGGCGGCTTGCTGATCTGGCTGGCAGTCCCTCTCTGTTAGAAGTGGAACTTGGTTGCTAAAGAGAGGTCTTTGAGAGTGTGGCCTTGAGGATTATATATCCTTCCTCCCCTCCCCCCACTCCCGCTCTCTTGCTTCCCGCCTGCCTCCATGATGTGAGAGCAGAGCTCTGCTCTCTCCGCTTCCCACCACTATGCCCTGAGCTCCAGACCCTGGCCTTACATGGACTGAACCCAGAATCTCAAAAAAACTGTGAGCAAATAAACCATCCTTCCTCTAAATTGTGTGGCCAGTCATTTTGTATTGCAGCCGTGGGGAGTGTTGGCTGAGACAGCCTCACACACACACAGTCTCGGACTCTGACACAGAAGGAAATGAAATTTAGCCCTGCTCTTCATCTCCTCTTCTGCCAGAAGACAAATCTAATCTTATTTCCTCTCTTCCATTTTTCCTTTGCTAGGATCTATCTACTTCTTCTGAGATCAGAATCACTTTTCCGAACATTCTACTTAATGTTAACTTCCCAAAGAGAAGGAAATTGAGGCACAGAATAACAAATGGACTTTTCCATGACCAAGTAATTGGAACCCGTACCAAAAGCCTATCCAGATCCAGATTACAGGGCAAGGGGGTCAGCCCAGTGGCCAGGCCACCCAGCTCCATGGTCCTTGGCACCTCTGCAAATGCAATAGATGGAGACAATGGTATTTTCTAGAACCTGCAGAGAGTGCTGTGCATGGATAGACAGAATGGAACCCCAAGAGGGGCTTGCTAGAACAAGGACAGGTGATCACAAAGCTACCTTCCAAGGCAGTGAGTACAGCTGACTACAGGAGTCCTGTTTGGCTAAGAGGGATCTTCCAGTTTGGGTCCAGAGGTGCCCCACCCCCCACAGCATGAAGCTTCTGCTTTACATAGGCCCACAGTTATTATTTCACCTGTTGGATCCTACCTAAGTCCCTGCCTCTACCTAACATTGCTATGCAGTTCACAGTTCACCCACAAATCAGCACCCATTTCTGATCCCATACTATGAGCAAACAATACAAAGATGACAAGACCAAGACCCCTAACCACTCATTCCCTCTTGCTCAGAGCCCTGGGTGGTGACAAGTCTGAGAGCCATGGTCCCTGTCTACACAACAGATACCACTGCCTGCCTATAGGTTTAGGAGGATTTAACTTGCCAAGAAGATGCTAGCAGAGAGGGAGACCAAGACACAAAAATATAGATCGTATGTTTATAATAGTAAACCCTGCTGAAATGAGGTAAGTAGAGTCCAAAATTGTCAAAACTGCAATATGCAGGGTCATGCTGATGAGATGCTGCAAAACAGTATTTTTCAGTTTGAGCTACTCTCATTAAAAAATATAAGCTGGACATGCCTGTAATCCTTGTAACTTGGAGGCTGAGACAGAAGGATCACAGATTCTAAGCTAGCCTGAGAAAGTTAGACAGACCCTCAATAATTTAGCGACTCCCTCTTTCAAAATAAAGAATAAAAGGGGCTGAGAGTGTAGCTTGGAGGTAGAATGCCCCAAGTTCAATCCCTAGAACCAAAAAAAAGTAGTTTATGAAACTTCACTGTACACAACTGGTCACCTACAGAACTGAAAAAGTCCCTGAGGATCCCAGGTGGTTACTTTCTAACTCACTTCTTTTTGAGGCTGAGGCTGAGGCCAAGAGAAGGAAGGCACAAACTGTCAACTGAGTCACATCCATACATGCATAACTATGGTCACATACAGATAACAACTGTGGTCGCATATGCCTAACTGTGGTCCTGCTACCACAGGGCTAAACTGGAAGCATAGTCCTGAGGGAAGCACAATCAAAGTTGATGGGGAAGAGGGCTGATCAGGATGGCTTCCCAGAGAAGGTCACAGGAAGAATACTGGCTTTGGGGTTCAACTGACCTGGGTTCAAATATCGGCTCAGAGACTTGGGGCAAAATCCCTCACCTCTCCAAGCTTCCATCTCCTCAGAGGCAAAATAGGAATCACCCTGCCTATCCTCAGCAGGTACTAGGAAAGTAAGTGAGGTAAGCTATGGAAATACCCCACATAGTCCCCAGCCAACCCCTGGTATCAAGTCTTCTCATCTTCCATGTGCACAGAGCACAGCTGAACCATGGGAGGAAAAGGAGTGATAGCCAGGATCAGAAGTCTCTACGTGACAAAAGATGCATAAGACTCTCATGGAGAACATTACAAAACTATATGGAAAGGCATTAAAGACACTCTAATATATTCAAATGCATACCATATTCATGGATAGAAATATATGAGTAGACTATTATTTGTATTCATGAATAAACACAAAGATGGCAAGTCTCCCAGAGTTGATCAATAGATCCAATGAAAGGCCAATTAATTAAAATACCAAGAGGGTTGGGAGGGGAGGGAAACTGATTGATTGATTTTTAGTGAAACTACTGAAACCGATTCCAGAATTTATGCAAAACAACAAAAGGCTAAGAACAGCTAAAACACTATTGAAAAGCAAGATGAGTGGATCTGCTCTACCAGATACCAAGACTTATTATGGAGGAGTGGTAATTAAGACAGTAATTACTTCCTGTCCTAGCACCAAGACAGACAATCCAATGAAAAGACCCAGGCATACATAGAAACACAGGCAGCTTCATGTGCCTGTGGGGACAGGTAGCTCCATCAATCAGTGGGGCTATGAAAACTGATACTTATGTGGGAAAAAGAAACCAGAACCCCACCTCACATCACACAGAAATACCAACTCTGGATATTAAGGACTTAAATCTAAAAAAGAAAAACTTTCAGAAATAAACATGAGAAAGTATCCTTATTTATTCATTTAACAACTCATAAGTGCTTATTATGTTTTGACAAGCACTGTCCTATCACTGGTATATAGAGACATCCGTTAAGACATGAAATTTTCTACATAAAAAGTACAATCTAATGAAGAAACTGAAAAAACTGTAATGAATTTCTGTTTACCAAAAGATCTCATGAAGAAAGTGAAAAGACAAATTATAAACTGGAAGCTATAAAACTGCATTTGTGAGCTAGGAGTGTCCCTCAGTGGTAAAGTGCTTGCCTGGGTTCAGTCTCCCCACCAAAAATTAAATAAATAAATATCTGTGTTTGTGATACATTTAACTGATAACAGATTAGTATCAAAACATAAATGGAACTCCTACAATGAAGGAGAAAAAAGCAAACAACCCAGTAGCAAAATAGAGAGAAGACACAATCAGGCATTCACAAAAGAGGAAAGAAAGGCTAGTAAAGAGCCGGGCGTGGTGGCGCACGCTTATAATCCCAGCATTTGGGAGGCTGAGACCGGAGGATCCGGGTTCGCGGCTACCCTCAGCTACCTAGTGAGGCACTCCACAACTTATTGAGACCTGTTTTCAAAATAAAGAATAAAAAATAGGGCTGGGGATATAGCTCGAAGGTAGAATGCCCCTGAGTTCAAGCCCCAGTACCGTAAAAAAAAAAAAAAAAAGAAAGGCTAGTAAATATTAGTTCACTAATAAACAGATAAATGCAAAGTAATACTATCGTGATACAGCATTTTATACCCACCGTATCAGAGTATGCCCCAAATTTCCCATTTTCAATTGACGTTCCACTGGTGGAAAGGTCAGGTGATAACATCCACACTGGAAGACAGCTTGGCCTTATCTAGTGAAGCTGAAATGCACAGATTCCACAGCTCAGCGGCTCCACCCCTTGCTACATACCCAGAGCGGTGCTTCTCAACGTGTGGTCCGTGGAAACGCTTAACACTCACAAACTCTTAGAGCAACTGGCCATGGCCAGAACATCCCAGCACATGACCAGGTGGCTCCTCCCGGTGTCGTTGAGCTCATCAGAAGAGTCACGTGGGACAGGAGCTGTGAACTAATGGCACGCAGCAAGACCAGCCCTGAGAACTGGAAATGTAAAAGCTGGTCCTTCATTGGTCCTTCACCACAGGTACCTCCAGAAGCACCAGCCTAAAGAGACTCTTACATATGTCCAGCAGAAGACTTACACAAGAACGTGCACAGGAGCAAAAAGGAGGAAATTATCCAGATGCTCATCACCAGACTACACTGCATATTCACATGAAGGAATACTATAGAGCAGTGAAAATGAATGCATCATGATGACACCTACCAGTGTGCATGGATCAAGAAACATAGTCTTGATATTTTAAAAAAATATACTCAGAATTATTCCATCTATCAAATGTTTTTAAAATAAGCCAAACCAAGTTATGTGGCATTTAAGGTTACCTACATATGTGAAATACACTTCACAGAACTCAAAGGGTAATAGTTCTCTCTGGGGAGATCCTGGGGGCCTGTTCAAGGAGAGACATGGAAGTTTCAAGAGGATCTGTAATGCTCTAATTTATAAGCAAGGGAATGGCTACATGTCCATGTAATCATTTTTCAATTACATGTGTTTGCATATATTTCACAACATGGAAACCCCTGACGTGACTGTGTCTCTGGCTGGTGAAATGTCCTGTACCTGGGGCCCCTTTGCCCCATCTCTCAGTCAGCCAGGTCACAGGCCAAGTGGCCCAAGAGAGACCAACATCGGAGGGGGCCAGGAGACCCATGGGGGCCCAGCAACGTGACCGTTACACCAAGAACAAGGAAGGGGACAGGGGACGGAGGCGGGGATGGGGATGGGCCAGCCCTCGCTGGGAGGGTCACAGATATGCGTGGAGCACAGCAGGGCACACCCATGACCTTGCATGCTTCCTCCGGTGCTGCAAGATAGTGGGTGAAGCCCTAGATGAGGAAACCCGGGCACCCCCCTGTTAGGGGCCTCATTCCTGGAGACTCCCCCTCAGTAGATCTTGGCAGGGGGCGGGGGGTGGGGAGGTGGAATCTGCCCATGTAAGAGGCTCTTGGTCCATCTGAATATACACCCGAGTGAGGACTGCAGGAACAGAGTTCTCCAAGGCAGAGGCCCTGTCTGCTCCTCCAGGGACAGCTGACAGAAGAAAGCAGAGTCTCCTACACTGCAACTATGCAGTAAGTAGCCCAATGCAAAGAAGAAGGTTCCAAACCTGCAGTCGGCTTCCCAAGGGCATCCCAAGCTCACTGGGACCCACGGGAGAGAAGGCAGGCCCCCTGGGAAGAGGAGCAGGGCCTCGCTGAGTGAGAAGAGATCCCGGATCCTCCCAGCCCCACCACAGGGGAGAGGAGCAGCAGGACTTGGGAGCCAGACCTTCACCTTGTACTCTTCCCCCAGCCCTCCTGACCGCGTGCCATTTTTAACGTCCCTGCCAGCATCGGCCCTCAACCCCCCGCCTCGTCTGCTGGCAGATTAGCTTTCAAATGTGAGCAGGGACAAAGCTGGCTCAGAAGACTTAACTCTGCCCGACGGGTTCAGCCCGGCTTCAAAGCTTCCTAACTGGAACCAAATAATCGGGCATATCGCAGCTGGAAGGGAGAGGCCGGAAAGGGGGAGAAGGGGGGGCATCTCTCTCAAGCTGGATTACCTACAGCAACAGCTTGCAGCCCGGGTGACACAGCAAGACCTGGCACGGTGGTCACCGCCAGTAAAACAGGAGCCTAGAGATCCTGCAGAGAGGTTCCCCCAGCGTGGCGTGTGCCCTCCAGCTGGCCAGCGCCATCTCGACCTCTCCCCCACCCGGGGAGACTGACTTTTGTTTCTCCAGGTTCAGCCCATTTCACATGTGCATGCGGGAGGTTCTACCTCTCTCCCCCAGCTGTTAGCTCTCCCCACCCTTCCCCCTTGCCCAGACCCTTAGATGCATCTCATCAGCAAACTCCTACTCACCCTATAAAACCCAAGTACCACTTGCTGTACTTTGATGGCCTCTGAATCTTATCTTGATTGAGCAGTATTAATTAGTCTATTAAGTAGATGGGTTAAGTACCCACTGCTCAGAACCGTAATTACCTCTTTGTGTATCTGACTCCCCCATGGAACTCTGCACAGCTCAACAGCCTGGCTTAGAGCAGTGTTCAGTAAATGCTCATCACACAGTACACACTGGCCACCGAGCATCCATTAGTCCTTACAAGAGAAGAAAGACAGAGAAGCCACAGGATTCACTGATTCTATTTTCCAAACTAGGAGAAATAGAAGTTTTTCTTCTTCTCTTTTTTCTCTAGGGGAGCAAACTTTTCGAGGGGGGGCGGAGAGCAGCCCTGTGGGGGCGGGGAGAGGAATGGACAAGTCAAGTCAGGACCCGGGCATGTCGGGTGCACCTACAATGCTGGGGAAGCACGAGCCCCTCCCCCGGCAGCCCCGAGTTCCAATGCAGAGTGCAGGACAGGCCGGGTGACCTCTCGATTCCACGACTTCCTGGCACGAGAAAACCGATCCGCCCTGGGTGAGCCCAGCCGGCCCCTGCCCTCACCAACTGGAAGCGCCCGCGCAGGCAGCGGGCATTCAGCAAATACTTGCAGCGTGAGTGAATGGACTCGATTGGGACCCCAACACCCTAGCAAGCCACAGAAGGCTGGGGCCACGGGGCTGGCGCCAAGTTCAGCCAAGGGCAGCCAGGCCCAGGGGGCAGGAGGTGAAGGGTGAGGCTGCCCACACAGGGAAGAGGCCGGCCCTCACTTTCATGCGCCGGGCTGAACCCCGCTGCGGGGCCCTGGGGTTCCTTCCTGGGGTGGAGAGAGCTGCTCACCCCACCTCAGCTGGGGCTTTGTCTTCTCTACCCTCCTCCTCCCCACCCCCTCTTGATTGACACCAGTGCTGGCTCTGACATGATTTAAAAATAGATATTAAGACAAGGAAGTTTAATTTTTAATGCTTTGGAAAGGAAGTGAACACAGAACTGGTATTCTCTCATGGCTCTGATCCAAGGGTCTCTCAGGGTAGCCGCCAGGCCCCTCCATCCTGCCCCCTGACCCCCAGCAGAGCCAGGCCTGACCCCACCGAAGATGGGCTTGTAGCGCCCTCTGGGGAGCTGCCTGCATCCCTCATGCCTAAGCACTTTGGGGAGGCCCCCAGTGCCTCAGCTGCCTGTTCCAGCCCACATCTACTCAGCCTGGAGAGGCCGGTGAGACCAGGAGGGGCCCTGTCTGAACCCAAGCTCCCTGCCAGGACCCTCAAGCCCACTCCCTACCAGGAGGCACCCCGCAGACCCCCTGTGGTACCCCAGGCTGTCCAACACTGACTGGGCCCAGACCCTGGTCTGGAGCCCACAGAGCTACTCAATGGCCAAGCCAGTGACCACAGCAGCTAGAGAGCCCCACTGACCATGCCACTGGCGCCCAAGGGCACTGAGCAGACCAAGAGAGGCCTGACCCCACTTAAGAGAGGTTAATCAGGGCCCCTCCCGGCACCCTGCCCCTGGCAGCCCGGTGCCAACCTTTCCCCCGCTCCAGCAAGCACGCCGAACACTGTCTCCTCCACTAATTGGCCTTTATTAAGGGAGCAATCCACAAGGAATAGTTCTCCAGTGGGGCCAGAATGTCACTGCTCTGCCAGCCACGATTTAAAGTGATGGGACAGCTCTGCTGGCGAGCATGAAAAGCAGCCGTTATCCTGAGTGGCAATTATGGCAGCGACCTGCCCCTCTGCATCAGGCAGGAACTTGATTTGGGTTGGGAGGAGCTGGGCTGGGATCATGATTTGCTGCCTCAAGAAAGACACATGGCGGAGGGGGGACCATAGCACTCAACAGTCCCATTTGCAGCTCTCTCTCTCCCCTCTGCTCATAGGCAAGAGCTCTGAGCCTCCTCTGCCCTCCTGGAGACGCTCAGAGTCACTTACTCTCTACCTGGAATACTCCACCAGACACCAGAGAGTTGGGCTGCCTGAGCAAAGTGCACCAAATAGCTCTCACCATGCTGGGAGAAGTACCTGGAGATCTCAGTACTTGGGAGGCTGAGACAGGAGGATGGCAGGTTCACCGTCAGCCTCAGCAACTCAGCAAGGCCCTCAGCAACTTAGTGAGACCTTGTTTCAAAATAAAAGATAAAAAGGGTATGGCTCAGAGGTAGAACGTCCCTGAGTTCAATCCCCAGTACCAGGGAAGGGAGGGAGGGAGGGAGGCAGGGACAGACAGCAGCCAGGCAAACTTTGGGGTGGGTTTGCTAGTAATGGACAGGGCCCTCAGTATGGGATAAGTTTTGTCCCAATTCAGGCCTCCTATCCTGTCTCCCAGGAAGCCAACATTCTCTTTGGTCCTAAGAATCAGAGTGGGGGTGCAGGGGACACAGAGGAGGGGGACTTGGTGGGTAGCAACCACTGAGTGACCACTGAGTCGCCCTTCTCTACTCTCACCACCTATTTCAGGCCCCTCCTGGGTGCCCCAAGCTCCCACAGTACACTGGGCTGCCAGTGTGGCTAGCACTGTCTGTCTGAAGTCGTTGGTGCCAGGAGCAGGCCTGGACCCCCACCAGCAGGCAGGCGCCCAGCAGCCTGGGAGGCACCTGCCCTTTTCCTAGTGCGGAGGAGGAGGAGCCCTCACTGCACAGCCCCGCCTCTCGTCCCACCCCCAGTGACGTCACCCAGGCCCTCACCAATACCAGCACCTGGAAGCTCCACCCAGAGGCAAGGCGGCAGACACTCACAGGCCAAGACCCGGTGCTGTGTAGTCCCCAGCACCTCTCCTCCTCTTGGCCCTGGGAATCCTCCCCAGCGCTCCGGCAGGCAGGGGGCGTGGCACCGCCCTGGGTTTGGACAACTACCAGGTAGGCTCAGGATCTATGCAAAGAGCTCTGACTATTGATTGCAGGTCTCAAGTTCAACTCTAATGCCTCAAAAAAGCTTCCTTTTGAGCATCTGAGCCATCAGACTAAAACAAGTGATGGCTACATAATTCCTAACAACTGCTCCTGGTCTCGGTGGGCTGGGCTTGACCCTGCCTCAGCCACACTCTGGCCCTCACCTCCTCCAGTGCCCCTACACCCCCAGGGACCCTGGGGCATCCACACCCCACGAGCCTTCTGATGCTTCTCCTCTCGTTCTGCTTTCTTCTGCTCCTTCTCCCATGTTCAGCCTGGAGCAAGGCCTGCAGGAGGTCTTCATTTGAGGGAACAAGTGACCCACTGTTCCCCAAATCCCAGCTAACATCCTGCTATCCTGCTCCTCCACCTCCTGACAAACACCAGCAAATAGGATTGCGCACATCGGTGTCTCTTCTGCTAAATTTCCCATCTTTCTAAGATCTAAGTCTTACTTCATCCTCTCATCTGCTACTAGAATAAAAGGACTGGGTCTTTGAGGCTCCATTTTTTCCCAGCTCATAGCTTGTCATGAGAATTCTGAAAATATCAAATAATCAGAAAAGTCAGGGACCAGGAGGGAGCGACTCCTTGCCTGGTAAGAGAGCGAAGTCGGTGCTGTCTAATTAGGACACGACAGCGAGTTCTCTCACTATAGATCATACGGGAAGGATGTTTCATCAACTAGCTCATTAGCTGCTGCCAAGCTTCTAAAGGAAGATGGAAAGAGTCACTTGTCACAAAACAGCTACAGTGCTAGGAGAGCCTCTATGATAGGCAAGTTTGATATCTAACTTCTCATCCCTATTAAGTGAGGACCTGGGAATCCCTACCACATAATGCTGTGAACTCACAGATCTGGCCCTCCGTTAATTCACTCGCAAACATATCATGAGTGCCTACTGTATGCAAAGCATAGATCACTGTGCTAGCCTGCCAGGAGGTCCCCAAACTGAACTGGAACCACACTTAAGGCAGCACAAGTAGTTATAACAACTTCGGCCAGCAGGTGGCAGGGTGGGGGTGGGGAGAAGCCATGCTGCTAAGTGGGAGCTGCTGCCAAAGGCACTGAGCATCCCCACAGGGTCCTCAGAATAAGTGCTAATATAATGCCGGGTGGGACTAAACAGAAAGGTAGGTTCAAACTGTGAAAAAGGACAGAGAGAAAAGCAGTCAACAAAAAGGACAGCATTCGTGTGGATCCAAGGGCACACCAGTGCTTGACTGACAGATGCTGGGAAACAAGCTAAAGGACCAGAAGGCACTTGCCCATGAGGCAGCTACAAAGTCATTCTTGACATTCCAGTGGTTCTCACCACCAGAAAAAGAATGAGAATGGCTGGCCCGGCTTCCATGAAACCCTAACCACATGACAGGTAACATCCTAATCCCAGTGGCCGGAGGTCCCACCCCATGGAGACATCTGGGGAAGCCCAACTCAAGACATGTCAGACAGAGTCTCTTTAGGAAAGAAACAGGTGCGCCCAGGTGCCTCCCCCACCCCATAATGTCACAGTTAGTGGAGTGAGGACAGGGAGGAAGACCACTGGGACAGCTCCCAATTAGACTGCAGACGAAGCCCAGACTTTAAGGGATACAGTGAGCTGCCCAAGGTCATGCAAGAAGCTAACGCAGAACCAACCCCAGAGTCCAGTCTTCTTCCTTCAAAACTGGGAGCATTCCCTTCTATGGGAAAAGTCAACCCTTCCACATAAACACCCCCAAAAGTTTTTCAGCCAAAGTGGGTCACTCCACACTGACACTGAAATGCCAGAGCACAACTGGTTCTATCCAACCTCGCTCAGAATGACTTTCTCCTGCCCCAGCGCTCCCCCGGGACCACGCACAGGCAGCGGGCAGCTGACAGCCTCCAGCAGGCAGGACAGAGCCTGGGGCCCAGCCAAACATCTGTGCTGACCATCCGTCTGGCCTCTGGTGAAGAAAGGCAGAAGCAGCAGTCAGGATGAAAAGAACAGTTAGAGATGAATTTAAGAAGTTTTCGTCAAATTTGCCTAACTAGTGTTTCTTGGGCACACACAGCGTCCAGTATCCCAATGGAGGTCAGGGAACAATTCAGAGCTGCCCCATCCACTGACACTTTTTCTAGAAAATAGTCTCTCACCGCTGACCGTCTCCCTTTGTCCCTTGCAGTCCCTGGGGCTCCGGAGCCTGGGAGCACGTGGCCAGCCTGCTCCCTGCCCAGTGAGTGCAATCCCTCAAAAGCACCGGTGGCAGCATGCCCCCAGCCCTCCCTTCCCACATCAGCCCCGCTAGGCTTGGGACGGGGGCTCCTCCTCCTCTTCCTGGGATTCACTGAAAGGAGTGGGAGGCTGTGACCTCTACTCTCCCTCCACCTCACTCCTATACAGTGCTGCAGACGGAATTTGTGTGTGTTCAGGAGTAATCTGAGAAACTCTGAAAACCGGCCTCACCTGGGCTATCCCCAACACAGGGTCACAGCTGCTAAAAATTCTGACCCCCACACCCACTGCTCAGGTTACCTGATCCCCAGCACTTCAGCATGGATTTTACTTGGGGGAAAGAAAGCAGTGGCAAACTTTGCCAGCCTCTTAGAGGTAGACCAGGTCTCTCCCGCAAGACAGGCAAGTCGGAGCTTTCCTCAGCCGCCAAGGATAGGCAGAGAGAAAGAGAAAGATGCGATGAAAGGGGGTGGGGGACGATACTTACTTACCGTTGTGCAGAGAGGGGCTCTGCAGCACGGTGCAGGGAGTGGGTATTCACGCTACGGTACGCAGAGAGGAAGAAAGGAGGGCAAAGGGAGGGATCAACGCAAGGACTTACCCAGAATATCAAATTGAAGAGGAACATCATGTACTTCAAGCAGCAGAGGCAGCCCCTGGCCATGTTGCACTTCTTAAATTCTAGGAGGAACACAAAGGACAGGTCCAGGTAAAACACCACGTACTTGCTGCCTTTGGGTGCATTGTACTTGTCGGTCTTAACACCGGCCTCGGCGCGGCTCTGGCCCCGGGAGCCCGCCGTGCCGTAGAAGGCACCGGCTGTGAAGCCGCGGCCGAACGGGCGGCCCGAGGTGGACGGCTTGGCAAAGTCCGAGTCCTTGCTATCCAAAGATGGACTCCGGTGGATCGAAGAATCCTCGCTACTCGACTTCTCCATGCTCGCGTCGTTCCCGGGGGGCGCGAGGGGCGGGGGGCATCGCTCCCAGAGTGGGACGGAGGGGGCGCCCAAGTCGGGCGCGGGCTGCGGGCTGCGGGCAGGCGGGCTGGCAGAGCTTTGCACGCCCCCTTTCTGCACCCGGGCGCACTCCGGGACGAACCCTGAGCCCGGGCCGCTGCCTATGGGACGGCACCCCCTGCTCCTGGAGAACCGGCCGGAAGAGCTCTGCGGCACGGCACAGCGCGGCTCTATTCGCGCTCGCGAACGGTCTCCGGGAACGAGTTCTCCTGCGTAACTTGGCGTCTTTGGGGAGGCTGCAGTTTGATTTCTCTTTCCAGGGCGGCAGCACGCCTCCTGGCTGCACCAGCTGCTCTGCGAGAGGCCGAAGGGCGCCCGGATCCAGGCTCCCTGGGCACACCTCTCCCAGCCAGCCCCAGCACTGAGCCCGACCACTTTACGGGCGCTCCGCCTCCCCTCGCTCCGCGACTTTGCCGAGCTGCTGCGGGCCCCGGGCTGCCCGGGCGCACGGCCGGCACTGCCTGGGGATCCGCCGCAGCTGCAACCGCTGGGCTTTCCCTGCGAAATCCCAGCCCCGACTCGCGACTCTGAAATCGCCTGGAGCCCCCTCCCCGGGCCCTCGGCCCCGCCCCCTGCTTTGCATTCGACCAATGGGCGCGCGGCCTGCCCGACCCGCTGGGGGAGCCACCCCCCTCCCCAATGACACAATATCTTTAATAGGATTAGCGTTCTGCTGTGTGCCTATACAAGTGCGCGAGCCCTCGCTAAATGTCAAGGGCTCTGCGGCTGGTGAACCTTCAGGGCAAGATGCTGGTGTCTTCTGACCAAGAAAGGGGGTGGCGAGACGAGGGGGATGGTTGGAGGTACCAATGACCCAAGGAAGCTGGAGAAACCGACTGGGGAAGAACAGTGGAGAGAAAAGAATCGCCGCCAACTGTCAAGCTGGCCGCCTCCCCCTGTGAACCCCAGAGCCTGCCCGGCCTGGGGCACATGGTCCTCCGGCTATACCTACATAAATGCACACACACACACACACACACACACACCATGCTTTTGCACACGTGGGGCTGGCCACGGCGCACAGGGAAGAGACACCGCAGGGGAGGCATGAGGTGCGGGCAAAGCGCTAGGGGCCTCCGCTGCACGCCGCCCTCCCCGCCCCCTCCGCGTGCGCGCGCGCACACACACGCACGCGCGGCTCCGCCAGGCTCCTGCAGCTGCGCGAACCCCCGCCCCCGCGTTCCCGGGTGGGACGCCGCGCCGGGCCTCGGGCAAGGCTGCCAGAGGCAGGTGGTCCGAAGTGGGGTCCTGCTTTGTCCCCTCGCCGCCCTGCATCCTGCCTATGCCAAGAGTGAAGCAATGTAGGAGTACTGTCGAACACAGGCTAGGTCCTCAGAGTGGCAAGGAGTGCATGAAAGGGACTGGTCACAGAAACGGCTCCAGGAATGTGCTTGGCAGGGGCGGGGGTGTCCAGGGCCGCCCGTAAAACATGGTCACTGGGGCAGCCTCCTCGGGGCTTGTACAGAAGTCTGCACTGCCGACTGGGGACCACCACGATTTGCAAATGATGAAGACCAGCGGTGTGGGGGGCGGGGATTCCATCTCTCTGCCACCGTCTTGGTCGCTCAGTGAGAGAATGTTGCTCAGTACCAAGAGCAGGAGCTAAGTTTTACTGGGCTCCTTACCCCAGCAGCTAACTCGAGCTGGGCCTCTAGGAGGCGCTCCGTAGAGATGGCTAGATAGAAGAATCCATGCCCTGGCTGGGGGTTGGGGTGAAATCTCTGGCCCTGGATCCCTCCAGGCATTTATTCCACTCTCTGTGCTGTGTGCTGAGCACCAGGGGCGAGCCCTTGGGGAAACAAATTGAAGATGTGCTGCTCCCTGCCCTTCAGGCACCCACAGTCTAGTCAGGAAGACAGGAGGGCATTAATCACAGAGTGGCCACAACTGGCCATGGCTGTGGGGGCAGGAGGCATTAATTCCATCCACAGGGACTTCAAGACCCTCATCACAGTCTGCTGCAGGGACCTTGTGCTGACAGGTCTGCGCCCAACAGACCACATCCTAGAGGGGCGAGCTGTCAGATTTGGAGTACAGCTCAGCTTCTTGAGAGGAGCCTGCAGTGGTTTCATTCTTCCCAGCCCCTTTCCAATTCAGGAGGGCAGCCTGGCCACGAAGCCGAGAGTGTACGGCAGCCACCCGCAACCCGCTTCCTCCTGTGCAGCGCTGCATCCTGGATGCAAGCTGTAGATGAAGGGGCAGGTGTATAATTACTCCCACGGAGCCCAGGCCACCTGAAGGGAATGGCTAACACCTTTTGTCCTATTCAGCCTCGCCTGGCAGCTCCGGAGGGGCTCTTGGCTGCCAGCTTCATTCTTGCAGGGAGAGTCACTTACCAGCTGGCCGGGGAGTTGGAAGATAGCTTCTCCCTTGCAACCCATCCTAGCTGTGGTATCAAGGGCAAGGTAGTTTGCCTTTCTGAATTGCCAGTGTGGGGCTCAAGGGCCCCCCGGAGGTGTTGTGAGTGTGAAGTGAGCTGATGGGTGAGAACGGTCTGGGAAGGGTGAACACCGAACACCTACAAGGTGCCGTTATGACTCAGGGAGGCACGTGGTATCGGCCCTCTACTTTCTTTTAGGGGGGGGGTGTGTACTGGAGATTGAACCCAGGGGTGTTCTATCTTTGAGCTTCACCCCCAACCCTATTTATTTATTTATTTATTTAATGTATTTTAACTTTGAAACAGGGTCTCGCTAAGTTGCTGAGGCTGGACTCAAACCTGCCATCCTCCTGTCTCACCCTCCCAAGTACTGTGATTACAGGCATGTGCCACCACACCTGACTACCCCTCTACATTCTAATCTCTCCATCTCTCTTCTCCCCAACTCCCACCAGGGTCCAGTGAGAACAGTCTCCCCATTGTCCCTGAATTGTTCTACCCTTGTGTCTGATCATGCGCCGTTCATCCCCGTGGAAGCTTGAGGACCTGGGGCCCAGGAGACAAAGAGACAACGGGCAGAAGAGGCTGTTCCCTGTCACAGTTCTGCTCCCTCCTGGTCGCACCTGTCAGTTCTTAAACAGAGCCACAGTGAAGTCCCACCAGCTTAGTCACTATCAGAATAATAAGAGCTGATTGGTAAGCACTTATATGTCCCAGGGACCCCGCTTCCCTCGCTGTAACTCATTTAATCCTCATGACAACCTTGCATACAAAACAGGTGTGGTTATTAACCCATTTTATAGACAAGGAAATGGAGTGATTTAAAAAATCATGTGAAGCCGGGCATGGTGGCGCACGCTTGTAATCCCAGTACTTGGGAAGCTGAGACCGGAGGATCCAGGTTCGCAGCCAGCCTCAGCTACTTAGTGAGGCCCTCCACAACTTCGTGAGACCCTGTTTCAAAAAAAATAAAGACTAAAAATAGGGCTGGGGATGTAGCTTGGAGGTAGAATGCCCCGGGTTCAATCCCCAGTACCATACACACACACAAAAAAAATCATGTGCTCTACGTTCTTGAACTGTAAACATACTTCCTGCCCTAGGGAACCTTGCAGTCTAACAGAATCTTAAAACACAACAGGGAATCTGAATTCGCATGCCTGGATGTGAGACCTTTAGGTGAAAGGACAGAGATAAGGCCTTTAGGTAAGCGGCTGAGGCAGTATCTCTAATCAGCAAAGGCAAGTCACCCTTGGAGATGGCTTCAAGGATCTTACAGAGGGTAAAGGAGGAAAGGGTGCAGGAAGATGGAGTATGGAAGACAAGAAACTCACCCTGTCTTACAACAATGGCTGTAGCGGAGCCCCAGGAAGGCAGGGTTAGCCAGAACACATCTCTCTTCTCCCCGAGTAAAGCACCCACTGGTGAGAGACTGTTCACAATGGGCAGGACATGGAGCAATGACCCTCCAGGGTGATTGAGGCCAGCTGTGGCCTCAAGTTGCTCTTGATATAGCTGGAGAGACCAGCCTCCTGCCCACTCCACGGCATACCTAGAGAAGCCCCGTGCGGAGTGGCCCGCCAAGTGCGTACGTGGCGGGATGAGCAAGGAACCATCTCATGGCCCTGGTTGTGGAGAAGGGCCCTCCAAAGTGGGTGCAGACAGGAAGAGAGGGGGATGGAGGGCACTCCAGGAGGGCTTGGGTGTGAGCCATTTAGGAGGCAGCGATGAGACAGACCCTAGTGAAGTGGAAGAACGTGCCTGCGAGTCATTGTGAGCTCTCTGTGAGGCTCTGCAGGATGCATGAAAAGTTTGGACTGCATCCCACAATTTCCCAAGCAGTAGAACCACATAATGACATGGGGACTCAAGGGAGCTGGGCCTGGCCACAGGGGAAAGGCAGGGCAAGGGGCAGAAAGGCCAGCTGCAATGGTAGCCTCAGTTCCTTAGACCTGGGGTGCAGAAGGAACAAGCAGGTAGAAAAAGTGATGGGAGACAGCATCCCTCCCTCCCGGACACTTCACCCCGGGTCCTCCAGGGCTCACCAGACCCAGAGAGCTAGAAGGTACAGGCTGCCCTTGAGGGGCTCTGAGCAGACCTGCCTTGCTTACCCTTTTCCTTCTGTCTTTCTGCAACAGAAAAAAGTGAAGCAAGTACAGAATTCTCAGAGGGGAGGAAGAAAAGTGAATGTGTGAAATCAACATGCAACTAACTGACTGGCAACTGGGGAGATGAGACCTTCCAAGTAAATGCCAAACTCTCAGTGCCTCTCCCTGGATTTCTCAGGCATCAGCATGAGCCAGAGCTCAGCCCATGGTCTCACCTTCATTACATGCAGCCCAGATCCCTTTTCTGACCTGCGCTGAATATTCTTGTAAGTGCAGCTTGCAAAGCATCTCAGACCCTAAGCCTCAAAGGAGGCAGCCTCGCCCACAAGGCCAGAGTTTAGGTTAGACCCAAAGCAGTCTCGCTATGCCAAGGAACCTGTGAGAGTTGCTATAGGAGAGGGGGAGTTACTCCACCCCAATTCTTTTTTAGTTTTTTGGGGGGTACTGGGCACTGAACCCAGGGGCTCTCTATCACTGAGCCAAACCCCCCAGCCCTTTTTATTTTGAAACAAGATCTTGCTAAGTTGTTGAGGCTGACCTGGAACCTGTGATCCTCCTGCTTCAGCCTCCCAAGTACCGGAATTACAGGTGTGCACCACTGCCCTCAGCTTAAAATCTTTTTTTTAATTTTTTTTTTAAGGACTGGGGATTGAACCCAGGGCTTCACACATGCTAGGCAAGCGCTCTACCCACTAAGCTATATCCCCACCTCTCACCCAGTTTTTAAACTCCAAATTCAGCTCTATAGGAAATGCAATGAGCAAACCACTCACAAATGTGGCCAAAGGAGGATGGAGCAGTCCCTAGTGGGGGGCCCATCTCCCCAGTATGGAGGAGGGTTCACTAAGCAGAGGATGGTGACAGGACCACTCTCCTATTTGCTGTAGAAATGAAATAGCTAAGATGTTGATTCAGGATGGATGGTAAGGATGACAAGGAAGGGGTCATGGCAGAAAAGATATAAAGGTACTGCTGGTATTTATCTGTCTTTTTAGTTCTTGTGACTGGTGAAGAAAACAATCAGGGTTTGGCTCAGTGGGAGGATGCAGTGTGAGGAAGGGAAGAATTGCTGGGGACACATTAGCATCCTCCATCCTTCTCAGCACTTTATTCAGACTGCAATGACAGCTTGCCCACCTGCCTCTGCTCTAGTCGCTGGGCTCTGGAAAGATGACAGGGGCTGTGTCTTGGTCATTTCATCCCCACCCCACCTCCTGATGCCTGTCACAGTGACCACCACCTGCAGGTACTCAGAAAGTGCTGGAGGAGAACAGGGAAAAGAAGACCACCGTCGCCTAAGCCCTAAGTTGTCGAGGACAGTCTGAGAGCCCCAAGTTCATTTCCCCAAAGGATGGGACCCAAGCCAGAAATCTATGGGCTTGTTCCTGGAAAGCAGGCAGCCCGTGCACATCAGAACCTGACAAAGGAGCCCAGGAAGTTCAAACACCAGCAGATAACAGAGTGCAAATATCCTGAGGTCAACTGACTTGTTACAGCCATATGCACAGCACATGTTATGTCCTGGAGTGGATGGATAAATGGACAGATGGACAAATAAACATACACGTGGATCCAGAGAGCCATTTTGGAGGAAGAGTCAAGAAAGACAGGAGGTTGGAAAATGAGAAGACTGAGACAGGAGCCAGACAGAGGACAAGGCTGCTCCTGGACCCCTGTCCCTCTGGGTGGAGGGCTCTAAGGGCAGGGGTCCTCTGTCTCCCACATTGTCACTGGGAAGTTGTGCAAATGCCCTAGTGATGTGCCTCAAGCGAACAGCTACCTCCTGGCTCCCCACAGCCTCTCACCACTGAGAATGGGTGGCTGTGCACAGGCCCCTGGCCGTGCGTCAGCACCCCACCTGGAAGAGGTGAGCACGCTGGTCAGAGCATGTACTGGCGCCTCTGGGTGGGTCAGATAGCTTAGTTCTCAAGAAGCAGAGCCACAGTTATAGACCAGCCTTCATAGTCCTGACCTAGGAGCAGTACTGAAAACGTGGCTTCTAGACCAAGAGGAGCCAGGCAGGACTCCTCTGTGGGACTGTCACAAAGCCAACCTCAGCCCAGCCCCCTGATACTGGCTCACACTACATGCCCCAGTGACTTTGGGTCAGCCAGGCCCTGTTCCATGACAAAGGACGGAGCAGGCCCGGATAACTCCAATGACCCCGTCCATGCCCACCGCCCAGCGAGAACGCAGCTCCGGCAGAACAGCACAGTGCAAACACTCCGGGCTTTGAGACTAGGAGGATACCAGTTTACCCAACTGCTGGGCAGCCTAGAATGACTGCTCCGTATCTCGGTTTCTCCAGCTGTAAAATGGAGATAATAATACACACACCTTCCCAAGCAGTGTGTAAAAATGAGAAAGTGGCGGTTATAAATGCGAAGTACGTAGCACAAAGCCTGGACGGAGAAGATGTCCAACGAATTGAGGCGCCATTATCACCGTCAACAACCATAATTATTATAGTAAACAGGGCCCCAGACCCTGTCCAGTTACAAAGTGGTTGAACAGAGAAAGAAACAAGACAGCCCATAATCAACACCTAATGTTCCGTGGCCCAGATTCTAAGGGTGAACGCCACAGCTGCTGCTCTTCTTCCTCCGCTTCCTCCTCCTCCTCCAACTGATGACACCCGCACGTTTACCTGGCTTTCACTACTCTCACTTCTGAGCCCCAGGCACACATAGCCAACTCAAGTGTCCTCCCCACTTGGCTGTCTCACGGGCAACTCCAATTTCACATACCCAGAGAGACTGGCCTTGCCCCACACTTGCTCCCCAGGCACCACCCTCCCTCCTCAAGAAACAGCCTGAATATCTACCCCATCGCTTAAGCCAGAAGCCCCACATTCATCCCTGCCTCCCGCTTGCCACCTGCTCCCTCCTCTAGTCAAACACAAGCCCTAGCCACTGCGTCCCCCCACCTCTGCTTCTCACTCTCCTTGGCCCATCCCACCTCATCGCTCACCCAGATTCTGTCCAGCCCCAATAGCATCCTCATATCCTGGCTTTGCACTAGCTGCTCCCTATCCCAAGACTCCTTCCCTCACACCCTAACTGGCTAATGTTCACGGTCTGCTGGCTACGACCTCCTCCATAGGTCTCCTTGGAGCGCCAATAACAACCCACATTCAACCTGCCACGATGTTACCTGTTCCCTGACCTCCCCGTCCCACGCTGTGAGCTCCCTGCGGGCCAGGGCTGCCCATCACCTTTGTCTCCCAGCACCTGGCACCGTGCCTAGCCCATCAGTGTTCTGCTGTCTCTGCTGGACACATGAAGGACAACAGTGAGGACCTCGCTGGGTGTCTGGTGCAAGGCAAAAGCAGCTCTTCAGAAAAAAGTGAGCCTGGGCTTGGAACAGGGGAGGCAAGAACTGCCACTCCCTGGGATGCTGATCATCCCTTCCCAGCAGGTTCACAGCCTGGGGGAGACCTCAAAGGCTGAGCCCTGGGTAAAGAGCCACCCACCTGGACTCTCAGGTCCTTTTTTTTCCAGGAAAACCCCAAACCAGCCCCATCTTTCATCCCAAAGCCAATCAACACCCCTTTCAGATTCCCAGAAGGCCCTGGTGTGCGAGGTATTGTGCCGGACAGACAGACGTACCTGCACCCACACACAGGCCAATGCTGAGCCATTTGCCCCAGGAAACGGAGGAGAAAGCAAGCATTTGTTATTAGTACTTATCGAGGAGGGCAGGTGGCTCGGGGAGGAGGAGATAAAGCAGACCGCCGGGCACCGGGAATTGTGATGAAGCTGAGGTTTATTACCATGCACCAGTGGAAATTTACTGACCCAGCAAATCCAATATTCCTAAACCGCTCCATGGAGGACGCTGACTTGCGGCTGGGACGGCACTCCCTGACCCGGCATCCAGCCTGCCGGAGAGCCACATGCAGCTGGCCCCCTTCTGCTGACTCCGGGAGCTGCTGCTGGCTGCCTCCACTTCCCTCACTCCCTCCCCTGAACCTCCAAGCTCAGGCTGCTACTGGAGCCACCTGGGGAAGGAAGGACAGAGAGGAAGCAGCACGTGGAGGTGCTCTAAAGTTAAGAAGGGGGAAAGTGACCTGATTCCACCTGCTCCAAAGCCGTCAGAGGAGGGGTAGGGTCACATGTTGCATCTCACTGACAGAGTGTCTGGATTGGGGGGAGAGGGAAAACTTGGGCCTCCCTACTGCATGTCTTAGTGTCACAGTGCCTAAGTCATTTGGGATCTTGGAGCCTCCATGGGCCACGCCATCAAATGGGGCTAGGGGTAAGCCAGGCGTGGTGACGCATGCCTGTAATCCCCGTACTTGGGGGGCTGAGACAGGAGGATCACAGATTGGAGGCCAGCCTCAGCAACTGAGACCCTGTTTCAAAAATAAAATAGGGCTGGGGGCGTAGCTCAAAGGCAGAATGCTCCTGGGTTAATCCCTAGTAACACACACACAATCTATGTTTATAGCTGCACAACTTACAGTTGCCAAACTATGGAACCAGCCAAGATGTCCATCAACAGATGAATGGATTGCAAAACTATGGGATATGTACACAATGGAATTTTACTCAGCCATAAAGAAGAACAAAATCATGTTATTTGCAGGGAAATGGACTGGACTGGAAAACATTATGTTAAGTGAGATTAGTCAGTCACAAAAAAGTAAAAAATCGTATGCTCTCCCTAATATGTGGAAGCTAGGGAGAAAATGGGACATAAGAGGGACTCCAGATGAAGAAGGAGAAACCTTAGGTAAGCAAAGAATTTGACCTAATGAAAGGTAATGGGGGGAGGGGGGATACCCTAATGAACATGATGTACTTTCATGAACACATCAAAGTCAATCACTAAACTGAACTTGAGAAGGAGGGAGGAGGAGGAAGTGGGGTGGGAATTGGGGAAGGGTTAAATGAGAAATGTGTGCATGTATGCCTTTACCTTTACCAGTTTGTATCTAACAAAAATGTATGATTACAATGCACCAATTAAAAATAAAACACACACACACACACACGCACACACACACACACACACACACAGAGTGAGGCAGGGGCACCAGCCATCTGCCATAATTCTGTTTCTCGTCCCTCCTCCCACCTCGGGCTGGTCCTCATCATTTAGAGTTCCTCCAGCAGGTCAGTGGCTCTCCCAAAAGCACCCATTCCGCCCTAAACCCCAGGCATCTTTTTCATCTCAAGGCATTTGAGGTGTAAATGGTCACAAACCATACCCTTTAATTTGGGATTTGGGCTAGAGAAACTCTTACAGCTCAAGAAAGTTCTTTCTCAAATCTCTCTTAAGTTGCTCTGGTAGAGATTCATTCTGTCATAACCCAATCATACGTGACATGTACCAACCACGGTCCACCACCCCACACTGCCTCAACAAGCCCAGAACGCAGGGCCACGCACACAGCAACCCTGCCCCTGTCACGGGCTCCTTCCCCTTGACCGCCTCCCGCCCACCAGTCCCTTTACTGGGCTCCCTCCCCACTACCCCCGTCCCCTCCTTATCCCCCCCCTCCACAGGTTGCCACCATTACTGTCCCAAGACAGAGCGGGAGACAGGCCACACTGCCTCCCCCGTCAGCTCGGAATCTTCACTGGCTCCCTAGGGATTTAATCACAAATACTGAAGCTAGTCATGCGAGACCTTCTACAAGGTACTCCTTCAGCCTCCTTTCGGGCAAATCCCTGACCCATGCCCTGTGCTCCTGGAAATGCAAGCTGCTCACCAGTCACCCCCACTTCTGTGGCTCTGGATTCCAGCTCCTGCACAGCCTGCCCCCCACCCACCTCCACCTTTAGTAGCTGTTGCAAAGCTGTCGTCAAATGCTCCAGCCTCCATGAAAGATCCCCAACACTAAGCGGCCCTCTCCTTGTTCTCGTAGCTTGCCTCTGAGCCACTGGTTTTACTCTGCTTTGCCTCATGGCTGTTTGCATACATGTCTTTCCTTCATACAAGACACGAGGAAGCTCCAAACAGAGGGAACTCGCCAGCCCAGCTTGATATGTGATGGACACTGCAGAACACTGCCCTCTGCCTAACTGATAGGCCCTCTCTTTCGTGGATCACCACCTCTCAAGGGCCACCCACCAGAGTCAGCCATATACCGACACCACGGGGGGCTAACACGGCTGGACTCTGTGAGGCCGGGTGGCTGGTTACTCATCCCCCGAGACCCAGCCCCAAGAAGCATACCCATGTTCCAGCCTTACCTGCTCCTCTCTGCCCCACACTGTTGCCAGAGGAAATGTCAGCCTGTAGCCAGGGCCAGCCGGACACTGCAGGCACAGGCCCTAAGCTGCCCCTTCTTCCCCCACCGCCCAGGCCCAAGGTGGACCGCCCTGGCCTGTCAGCCATCCTTCCATGCATGCCCAGTTCACCCCGCTACCCCATCTGCCTCCTAAAGGATGAACATGAAGCAAGCGAGTCCAGACTGCAGGAGCCAGGCCGAGTGCAGAGCGGGGGCCCGGTTCCAGTTCTGGGTCACCTGGCAGGAGACAGCGCTCTGAACACGGGACACACAAGTTGAATGAATGAATTAATGAACAAACAAACATACATACACACTTCCATTTCCTCATCTGTGGAATGGCATTAAGAGTGATCATAACTAGGTGTGGTGGCCCATGCCCATAATCTCAGTACTTGAGAAGCTGAGACAGGAGGATCAAAGATTTGAGAACAGCCTCAGCAAGTCGTGAAACTCTCACCAACCTAGCAAGACTCTGTCAAAATAAACATAATATAGGGCTGAGAGTATAGCTCAGAGGTAGAATGCCCTGGGTTCAATCTCCATTAGCACAAAAAAAAAGAGTGATCATAAGCTGAGCATGGTGGCACACGCTTGTAATCTCAGTATTTGGGAGGCCGAGACAGGAGTATCGCAAGTTGGCTGCCAGCCTCAGCAACTTAGTAACGCCCTCCACAGCTTAGTAAGACCCTATTTCAAAAATAAAATACGGATGGGGGTATAACTCAGAAGTAGGATGCCACTGAATTTGATCCTCAGTACCACCACAAAAAAAAAAAAAAGTGAGCATAGCCGGTGCAGTGGCACATGCCTGTAATCCTAGTACTTCAGAGGCTGAGACAGGAGGATCACAGGTTTGAAGCCAGCATGTGGTAACTTAGTGAGACCCTGCTTCAAAAGAAAAAAGAAAAAGGGCTGAGTATAGCTCAGAGGTAGAATGCCCCTGGGTTCAATCTCCAGTCACACACACACACACACACACACACACACACACACACACACACACACAATGATCGTAAGGGACAGATGAGGCAGTGTCTGGGAAACGACTTTATCAAATGGAAGGCACCATCTTTCAGAACCTTCCATCCATACACACACTCCAGCCAGCCAGCACATTTCACAGGAGCTCAATAAAGCAAAGGACACCGGGCTGATTAATGGATCACTGCAGAGCTCCTTAGCACCGCTCTGGGCCCCTTCCTGGGTTCCCCACTGTGGCTGTTACCAAGGAGCGTCCCCTCCATCTGCATTTTGGGAAGAGCAGCAAGATGAACGGGCAGCAGTACCAGCGCACCTGGGCATGGCGCAGACCAAGGGTGCTCGGAGGCCTTGCCAGGGAGGTCTGGCCTACATGGGAAGGCTTCTTGGAGAAGGTGGGCAGGAGCTGGAGTGCGCAGCAGTCTAACAGGAGGAGGGCAGACAGGGCGTCTTGGGTGCCTGGGTGCTGTGAGCAAAGGCATGCTCCCGTGACCCCGTCAGCCTTCTTCAGGAAGCTTTCATGCTGCTGAGTGAGGTGGCACACACCTGTGATCCTAGTATTTGGGAGGCTAAGACAGGAGGCCCTCTGCAACTTAGCGAGACCGTTTCATAAAAAAATAAAATGGGGCTGGGGGTGTAGCTCAGAGGTAGGATGCCCTAGATTCAATCCTCAGTACCAAAAAAAGGGAAGAAGAAGGAGGAGGAAGAGGAGAGAGGAGGGAGAAGGGGAGGGGAGAGGAGGAGAAAGGGGAGGAAAAAGGAAGGAGGAAGGAGGAGAAGTTGCTGCTTCATGCCTCTGCTCACATCTGATCCTCACCACAGCTCTGGCAAAGCAAGCAGGGAAGATGTCCCATTTATAAATGAGAGACGAGGCCCAAAGAGAGAAGAGGGCTTGTCTGCACCAGCCAGCAGAGCTGGGTCTCGAACCAACCTCTCTGATTTCCAAGACAGAGCTCTCCCTACACCTAGCAGCTTTATTTGAGACCAGTGCTGGAGCCTGCTTGTATGTCTGAAGCTGACCTCCACTGAGGCAGACACATACCCATCCTACACGCTCCGAGGGAGGCCAGGGAAAGAGAAGTAGCCAGGGTGAGAACAAAAGCTCATGCACTAGGATTACCCAGCCAGGAACAACACAGAATTCCCACATCCCATCACTGTGGGATGAAAGCCCAGTCAATCATGAAAAACATACCTAACCCCCAACACCAACTTTCATCACCCCCCATCCAACGACCCCCTGTACTCTTTTGACTTCAAACAGCATGAACACAGGTACTCTACCAAATGAGAGCAAACAGAGGTATAGTGGAACTAACGAACTAGCAGAGGTCTGATAAATGTTTAACAACCATGGGAAAGCCCTGATTTATAGGACTTGCCAATGGCCATGGTGTAAATACTCCCACCATGGCCAATTTCAAGCTGCTCATGGTTTAACAACCAGCTGGCAAATTTTCTGTTATTTACTAATAGGCTCTCAAGAGGTGGTTGGAGTAGACTCTGGCAAAAACCACTGTAACAAGCCCATCTCTCACCTCCTCAAGAAACTCTAAGGCGGGGAGAAGAAACCGAGCACCATTCTGACCCTCGTCCCCAGCAGAAAAAGTGTCTGTTTTGAGATTTGGGAAATAGCATGGGAGGCAGGACAAGTCACAGGGAAAGGATGGGCAGCCTCTCTCTCTCTTTCTAACCCCCCTGAGACCTCTTCCCAGGTGGCCCAATAACCAGAGAAAGGCAATTGAAATTAGCTCCTGTCACAGGAGTCAGACCAGGTGACTGCTCTGCACAAAACTTTCTGATGCTTCCTGCTGCTCTCAGAGTAACAAGTTCTTATGAGAATTTGCACAATTTACACACACACACACACACCCCTGACTACTCACTCTCTACACTCCAGCCCCATCATCGTCCTTGCTATTTCTTATACTAGAATAGATTCCCAAAGTAAGTGGGCTGCTAGGATAATCCAGGAAGTGGTAGTAGCCTCAGGTGTAACTGGGGGAACTGAGGGCACTGAATAAGAATAAGGGGACCGTGGCAGGCCCCAGAGGGGTGCTCAGTATTTTTGTTTTCTGAAAGGGGGCAGCAAGCCAATAACTTTGGCAGTCTACGATCTAGAACCTTTACATTGGCTATTCCCCCACCTTGTCCTAGATCTGTGCTGCCAACTCTCTCACCTTCTCTAAAACTTCAATCAAAAGTCCTGTTCTCAGTGAGGCCTTCCCCGGCCCAACTGCTGTCCCACCCCAGCACACTCAAGCTCCCTTCCCGTTCTGCTTTCCCTATAGCACTTATCCCCAATACACAATACAGTTTACATTTTTATTACGTTGATTATTTATTATGTCTCTATCCACTAGAACTGAGTTTTATGGGAGTAGGGGTTTTGGTCTGTTTATTCATTGCTGTGTTTCCATGATCAAGAACAAAGCTTTACAAATGGTCAGTGCTCAATACCTACTTTTTGAATGAATGAATGAATGAATGAATGAATGAATCATCTGCCAAACGCTTTGGGAGCTGTCTTGGCTTCCCAAGAGGAGACAGCTAGGGTATAGGGGAGTCCAGTGGTTAGTGCCCACCCAGCTGGGACTCCAGATGTCTGTGTTGTCACCCTGGCTGTGCCACCTGTGATCTGGCACAGCTGCACCCTGAATCCCAACGCTGCACTTCATTTTCTCTCTTCGTTGAGGCTGTAATGGGACCCTACATAGCTGACCCTGGGCAGTACCAAAGCCCAGGGCGGAGGCCAAAAAGGACGCCAAGTTTGAAGGCCACTGAGCCTGCAGTGGGAGGCTCTGAGGTCAGGTCCGAGCCATTCCCTTAAAAGGCCTAGGAAAGACGAGCCCTCTGCAGCACCCCTGACCAGCCACACCTGAGTCCCCAACCATGCCGATCCCCCGTCCCCGGCTCCGGTCCTAGAAGAACCCCCCAAAATACACTCCACTCCAGTGGTGGGAGCCAGCGGAGCCCCAGCCCCAGCCCCAACATGCCTCAGGCGGGCGCCCCGCATGCACATCGGCCAGCTCACCCTGCTATTTTAAGCCCTGCGGGCCCAGCTGTAGCACGTAGCCACCATGGGCGGGCAGCCCGGGTAGGAGGTAGAGAGGCTAGCTGGGAAGGAGTGCTGGCCTAGGGTGCACCCAGAGGGGGTGGTCATCCCCTGCACACCAGCCCTTCTCTGCAGGGGCCAGGAACACCCAGTCCACACCCTCAAGTTCCCCAGCCATGGGGAAAGTGAGTCAGGAGCCACATCGGGCACACCCAGATTCCATGTCTGAAAGTGACCCCGAGACTCCACAGCAAAACGACTCCCAGCCCTACCCTGCCAACCCCTAGAAGTTCCAACAAAGCAAGAGCTAGCACAGTCCCCCTCTTCCAGGACCTGATAACAGGAGACAGACAACGGGAACGGAGACTAAAGAAAGGAGCTCACCCTCCGCTATCTGAGAATGGCTTATCCCTGGCCCCTCCGCTCCTTCTCCCTCCCCAGGACTACAAAGAGGCTTGCTGATGATGTGATTGTCCCTACGTGCATCCCAAAACCAAACATGAAAAGGGGTATCCAAAGAAAAGACAACAGTAAAGAATAAATAAATAAAACCAAATGTGACCAAAGTGGTCTAGGGATAACTTTGCCTTAATTACTTTATGTATTATTCTGATCATTATAATCATTATTAGCTCCATTCCCAGTGACATCACTGAGCATCAAACCTTGAGAATAAAGACCATATTGCCAAGGAACCAATGGAATTTCTTAATAAAATCCTGCCTTCCCTGGAGATCTGCCGCTGGACAGCTCCAGAGAAACAGTTATTCTGTATTTTCTACGCACTGTATCCCCTGCAGTTGTGCATCGTGGCGGCCCTGTTCCAAACCACCTTCCGCCATAGGCTATCCGAGCAACCAGAGGCCGGCATGGGAACGGAAGCACAGGACAGCAACTCTGAGTATGAGCTATTTCCACCCCAACCTCGTGCCGCACGACATCTGCAAAACCACCCAGGGCAGGACAGGTCACGCCCGCCCGGGGTGACCAGCAGCATCCTACAGCTCTAATTGCTCCGTTTAAGCAACATCAGCACCAGGAGAAGGGAAGGAGAGCCAGAAGGTGCTATAATTAGGGAGCTCTGGGACCTCTCTCCTGGCTACCTGTCTACCTCAAGACAGAACCAGCCACCCACACCTTAAACAAACAGATTCACTGCCTGGGTTGGGGGGACAGTCCTTGGATTTTCTTGTTGGAGGAAGATCTCAGAAGCTAGAGGCCTTCAAGATCATTTGGGTCCACTTCTCCCCCCCTTCCCTGGCTTCAGTCAATCCAGAAAGACTCTTCAAGACATTGCTGTTAAAGTTGCAAAGGCAACGACAATAGTCTGTGTGGCCAACAAAATATATTCTCTTCAGAGGGAGTAAACCTGCCTGACCGAAGTGCTAGGAAGTAACTTGTACCTGAGGCCAATTGCTGCCAGCCCAGAACCCAAGCCTTCAGACTCCTAGTCCAGTGCTGTTTTTAAAATGTTGTGTTTCCTCTAAAATGGCATTTCTCTAAGTGTGGTTCCCAGGCTATCTTCTTCATCGCCTGTGGGCGTCGTAAGTAACAAATGCAAATTCCTGGGCCCACGCCAGCCTTGCTGAGTCCGAATATCTGGAGGCAAGACCTTGACAACCTGCTCTGTTAATAAATTCTTCAAGGCACTCTAAAATGCACTAAAACTTGAGGGTTGCTGCTTAGTAGGCTGCTGATTGGCTGTCACTGGTTCCTCCTTTCACCACCTAAACAGCAGCTAACGTCCCAGCCGTCCAGCAAGCTACAAACTCCACCACTACAAACTCGGGCAGGAGGTTCCCACTGCCTCCCTGCGGTTCATCTTCTGAAAATACATTTGCACATGATCACCAAAGTGACCCTGTCGGGAATCTGAAGTCACACCAGCTGGGCAGATAATCCTGGCTCAATTCTCCAACCCCCATCTTGAGGAGGGATACTTTTGCCAAAGTCACTGTGCTCAGCTCTAGGTGAAGAGGGACATGGCCGGGCAGAGAAAGGGAAGAGTAGAAGAACAGGATGACGTCACTCCGGGGGTCACTCTTCAGGGCACCAAGGGCTCCCCCTACCACCACTCGGACACTGCACCCTCTCGTCGGATCCTCGGAGTGCAGCAGCTCGGGGTTCTGCTCTGGTTGCCCACTTTCGCATCTGCTCCGACCCCAGCAAAGTCCAGAGACGCAGACACCAGAGAAGGTTCCGTCACCAGCCCCCAGACAGCTGTCAACCTGGCCTCAGAGACCCTGTCTCGAGCCATGCTGCCGTGACCCTGTCTCCTCCGTTCTGCCCCAGCCTCAGGAAGGGCTATGTGCCTCACGCTCAGCTCTCCCACAGCCTGCCCTAGTTCTGGGTTTCAGTTAACCTCCCCTCCCTCTCCCTCCCTCAGCATGAAGGCTCCTCAGGCTGATGGCCCAGTTACAGATCCCACCTCCTCACACACACACCCCCCGCTCCTGCCCTCTCCCCCTTGCTGTCCCTGTCACATGGCCTCACCGATTCAGCCCCAGTGGACACCACTTGTCTTTGCAAATGGACCATCAGCTGCAGAGAACAGGGCAGGCACGCACCAAGTCTCCTTCAGCATGGACCACACCCTAGTCATGTCCCGCTTACTCAGTGAGCACTGCGGCATGGATGGGTGAAGGAACGCAGCCCAGCCAACTGTTCTGGAGGTACCTAGTGCAAATTAACAACTATTGGGGTGAGAAGGGAAGAAAATCACAGGGGTGAGAAACAAGAGAAAGAGAACTCACTCACTTGAGAAAAAGACAAGGCCATCAGTTAGGGTCGTGGTCCCAGAGAGCCTGGGCTGCACCAATAGCTTCCTGCCCCCCTTCACCCCATAGTCTCCATCCTCTGTCAGCAACCAGAATGAGCACATGAGCAATTTCCTCATTCCATCAGCAAAGCATCTCCCAAGCAGAAAGCCTGTGTGATCTGGGTGAACTACTGGGCTCCACCCCAGCAGGAGGGGCTAGGAGACTGAGGTGCAAGACCCCCTGTCCCTCAGGATCCTACAGCCTTCTCCATCAACCCCAACTTACTAGAATGCCCAGTCTGCCCCACATCACACAAGTCACCCCAAAGACTTTTAAAGCCCCTTCACTGCCTACACACACACGGACACATGGACACGGACACACACACACAAACACACACACACACACACGGGCACATGCACCAGCCACAGAAACATTCCCACTGAGCTTGGCGTCCGGCTGTGGCTCATCCTGAGCTCAGTCACCCATGGGAAATCACAGGAGGCCTGAGAGATTCAGCAAAGGACCAGGGGAGAAGAAACTGGCGGAACAACCAAGGTGAATCGCAATGTGCAAGAGACAGACCCAGGCCAGGGAGAGGGACCCAGGGGACAAGGTCAGAAGACTCGGGGTTCTTTTGTTTTGTTTTGTTTGTTTGTTTGTGGTACTGGGGATTCTACCTCTGAGCTATACCCCCAGCTCTCTTTTACTTTTTATTTTGAACAGGGTCTCATTAAGTCATTGAAGGCCTTGCTAAGGTGCTAAAGTTGACCTCGAACCTGTGATCCTCCTCTCTTAGCCTCCCAAGTACTGGGATTACAGGGATGCTCCACCATGCCTGGACGAAGACCCAGGTTTGAGTCCCCATTCTCTCTCTCCGGTATGATATGACTTTGGGCAAGTCACTTCACACGTGTGAGCTTCAGTTTCCCCATCTGCAAAACGGGCGTGAAGCCTGCCTCCCGGCTGGCCCATCCTAGGTTGAAATGAGCTCATTGTGTTCCTTATATCCCACTCCCCACTGCAGAGATTCCCTGAGGAGCAGCTCCATGGGCAGCAACTACACTCTTCTTAAACTCCGCCCGAGCCAGCAGGGTCATCGGGGACTCAATTCTCACTACACAAAGCTCTTCATTACTCTGAGCTCCGCCTGCCTGCCTCGACTTCCTACCTTGTGGTGTGTGGGAGGTGGTGGGGGGCGTGGGTCAAATTGGCGGCAGCTCATCCCTGTGGCGAGTCAACCTCCATGCATCTCAGTCTCCTTGTCTGAGTTATTCTGACTTCAAGAAATGCCTAACAATGCTCAGTCTACGTGCACACAGTACCTGAATCAGTGCCTGGCACACACTACCCTTAATAAATAGTAGAGAAAAATGTATTTTAATTATCACCATCATCATAATTCTGGCTAATGGAATTAGTTCCTCCCTCTGGAGCTGTAAAGCAGAGGCCGGATTCCTCTCCCAGGTACCAGCCCCTCACACGGAAGGAGAGGCCATCACGTGCCCAAGTCCCCTCCTCCCCAAGCAAACGTGCACACGTCTCTACACAGATACTCACGTGCAGCTACAGATCCTCTGCAACCCTGCCTGCTCTCCTCCTTGTCTCTCCTGGTCTGCTCTCTCTAAAATGCATGCCTTGAACCCCCATACTTGACCCATGTAGCACCCACCGGAGTGCCCAGAAACATCTGGTGACCACATACTCAATGAATGAGCTGAACACTCTAGTCCACGGAATCTGAAATTGCAAAAGGCAACAGCAGGTGCAGGCTATGGTGTAGCATGCCTGTAATCCCAGTAATGGGAGGCTGAGATAGGAGAATCACAGGTTCAAGGCCAGCCTCAGCAACTTAGCAAAACCCTCAACAACTTAGCAAGACCCTTTCAAAATTAAAAAAAAAAAAAAAAAAAATTTAAAAGGGCTGGGAGTGTCACTCAAAGGTAGAAAGCCCCTGCGTTCAATTTCTGGTACCAAAAAAAAAAAAAAAAAGCTACGGGCTGTGACATCTCCTGAACGCTGTTTTTCCAGCCCTGCAGTCCCGCACTGACCCTCACACCACACTGCCGGAGCAGCCAGGGCTGTCCAGGTCTCTTGCATCAAGCACCTTAAGTCAGAGCTCTCCTTTCAGTAATATTTCTGCAGTTCCCTAAACTATGTATCAGACTTCCATAGCGAGCAGAACTGTGAACTTTTGCCCCCATCACCATTCATCTTGTTAGTTTTGCTCCATTATTACTGCGCATTTGTGTTTAAACTCCCAATTCTGTTGTGTGATGTATTGGCAAATTCTTCTCCTTGACTTTCAGAAGATCACAGAAATTTTGTACCTGAGTAGATGTTAGGGATTATCAAATGCACTGCCCTCCAGGGCCAAATGAGGAAACTGAGTCCCAGAGTAATAAAGCAGCATGCCTGAGGACACATGTAGTGTGCCCTGGGTCCTTCCCCAGCCCAGACTACTAATAGCAATGCTGTAAAAGCTCAGGATTTTAATATCTATTATCACCAGCCCTCAAAATAACCCTGCAAGGCAGACATTGGCTCTCTCATTCAACAGATGAGAGAACTGAACATTCTGGTAACTCATCCTGGGCCAGGCAAACCACAAGCACACGGCCAAGCTGGGGACAGACCTGCTCTGTCTCACTCTGGAAGCCCTGCCCTAAGCCTTCTGCCCCAAGGCCACTGAACATGGGACATCTCTAACCAGACGGTCAGCAGAAATGCCCCCAACAGGTCTCAACCTAAATTCCTTTTCTTCCCTTCCCGGTACCCACCTATTCCTCTACTAGCATCAATACCCACTCGGCCACTTGAACTTCAGACCCAGAGGCATTTTCCTGACTCTCTCCGTCCCCTTGCCCCTTTGCCCCGCAGATTTGAGCCAACCCCCACACGCAGAGTCCACCAGCCATGCTCGCCCTAATGTCATTTCCTTGGCCAGCCTTCCCGACCTGTCTCCTCGGGACTATTGCCTGCTCTCTTTCTCCAGCCCGTCTCCACTTCCTGAATACCTTTTACTACACTTGCTCTTGCAATTATTTTTTTTTAAGATAAAGTTGGTCTTGTAGTACCTCAACTTAAAAATTCTGTTGGAGGCAGCTGTAGTGGCATATGCTGGTAATCCCAGTAATTGGGAGGCTGAGACAGGAGGATCACAGGTTCGCAGCCAGCCTCAGCTACTTAGTGAGGCCCTTTGCAACTTCATGAGACCCTGTTTCTAAATAAAATAAAATAGGGCTGGGAGTGTAGCTGAGAGGTAGAAATGCCCCTGGGTTCAATCCCCAGTACCGCAAAAAAATTCTGTTGGATTTACTCTTCTTTGAAGAGTTCATGAGTACTTTCCTGCAACCGGGCAGGCTCCTCTACTCAAACTCCTATGCATCCTGCAAGACCCAACTCAAACCTCACCCCCTCCCTTGCTTTGTCCCCTCCGGTCACCTTGCAGCTCCTCTGGGACCACGATTCCATGACACCATTTCCTCTGTGAGCCTTTTGACCCCTTTTCAAGGTGAGCTCCTTCAACAGAGCATGGCATCCCTCCCTGAATCTCCAGCTCTCAGCCATGAATTTGCTAATATATTCAATTTACTAATATACTAGATCCTACAAACACCCAATGATCACTGCTGAATAAATCAGTGAATTCACAAGTGAGGGTTCTATCATTTTATTGTGAAAAATAACCCTTTGTAAATAACCCTAAGTAAAGACCTACATCTTCTTTCTTTCTTTCCTTCTTTCTTTCTTTTTGGTACTGAAAGTTGAACCCAGGGGCTTTCTACCTCCACCCCCAGCCATATTTTGAGAACAGGATCGTGCTAAGTTGGCTGAGGATCTTGCTACTTTGCTGAGGCTGGCCTCAAACCTGCAATCCTCCTGTCAGCCTCCCGAGTACCAGCATTACAGGCATGTGCCACTAGGCCCAGCTAAGACCTGCATCTTCACATAAGAGCAAGTTCATTTTAGAGGGAGGATGTTAAGATACTCAAAGGTTCCTTTTAAAGAATGCGTGAAATCCAGGCCTACTGGTTGACAGGCCCTTCCTTTGGAGGCATCAATGACAACAAAGAAAAAAGAGAATCCAATTTCAAGAAATAAAGAATCTGAGCTATAATAGATGTGTGACTGTGACCCAAATGAATTAATCTGTTAATTGTTTCCACTTGCTTTCATCTGTCGCGACTCCCAGACGGATGCTCTTCAAACTGCAGGCTGTGACCCATTCGTGGGTTATGAAATGAGGTGAGTGGGTCAGCAGGGTATTTTTTAAAAATAGAACAAATGCACACATTTGGATTTAAGGCAGGCCCATCCCCTGGGCGTCTCCTAGCGTCCCACACCACAGCCATCTCTGGCCTTTAACCACAGCCTGGCCTCTGCACCCACAGGCTGCTGGCACTGAAGTGGCAGGGACGGAGGGAAGAAGGGCAAAAATAAGAACAGAAAATACCAGAATGTGCTCACACAGTAAGGATAAATCTCATTATATGCAATATTTTTTCAGGTGGAGATGTGTGTGTGTGTGTGTGTGTGTATGTGCGTGTGTGCGTGTGAGTGTGTGTGTGTGTGTGTGTGTGTGTGTGTGTGTGCACATACTGAGTCACAAGGTTTGAGAAACTAGCCCCTGGATCTTTAATGGTGACATGGATAGCCCACGAAGGTTTCAGAACATGGGTTGACTGCCCATGAGAATATGTACTTTCTAGGCATGAAATTCAGAGCGGGTTACTTTCTGCAGGGGGCCGCACCTGGCCAGGAAGGGTTACCCAACTGCAGGAAACACACTTGGATTCACTCTCCAAGATGGAAATGTGCTTAAAGGATGCCAAAAAGTTATGTGTACCGTGAGAAGAGACGGATCGAGCCTTTGCCGATGTGGAAATGTGTCCCTGAGGAATTTGGCCCATCAACATCATCCACCAGGCAGGACACTCACTAGGAATCTGGACTTAAGGTGCTTGCCTGCAAAATGGGGAGAATACGCACCCCAAATCTCAAATGCACAATATGTAACGTGGACTTTTTATCCGTGTTCTCATTGCTTGATTGTGGAAACAAATCAAAGTTGGTTTAAAAAAAAAAAATGCATAAAGAGCGCTCAGCACAGAATTCAACCTTCCTAATCTATTCAACTAGAGAAAACCAATTCTAAATTGAGCCAGTATTTTATCTGCTACAAATTCTACTCAGCTGCCTGCCACATCTGTCCGCAGTAGATACTGTGTCCCACTGGTTCTCCAAAACAGAAGGAAAACATCATGCCCTCGTGTGTCTAAGGGCCCTGGCTGGAGAGGATGGTGCCTCCTCTCTTGTTTCCTTTAGGGCAGGATGAGGAATGGGCTTCCAATGCAATAGGAAGCCTGCAGAAGGGACCTGTTAAAGACAGGAACAGGTGACACAAGCAGGTGCCAGCCACCCCCCTGGGCCGGTTAAGCCTGCCCCACCTGGAGTCAGCCCAGGGTTGAGTGTCAGGGTGTGTAATGCGCCCTGCCTGGCTGCCCGTGGTCCTTTCCTTCCTAAATGACTTTGGGAGGTGCCTTCCTGTCTGTGGCATCCCTGGTTCCAGGATGAGACGGGATGATGGCTGTGGGGTTGCCACAAACAATCAGATCCCCCCGGGGCCCCATGGCCTATTTCCAGCTCCTGATAGTTCCTGTCTAATGCCAGCGTCATCGAAGGAATCCAGGGCATCCTGAGCCCCGCATTGTTCAAATCATGCATTCCTCTTCATAAAAAGCTCCTGAATAACTCTCATTCCTCTACCCTCCCAGGAGAAACCACATCAGAGGACGAGCAACCAAATCCCTCTGTGTGACAAGGACAGAGGGGGACAGCGGGCCGGCGGGAGCCATAGGGTGTCTCCCCCATTGCCCCTCAGATTCCCTGTAGTGGGACATACACACATACCTGGACAGCTCACTGGCCCTACCCGCAGGATAAACCCTCTCTCAGCAGCCAAGAGCCAGTGTGAGGGGCCGGAGCCCCACCCTTGCTCCAGCCGGGACACACCGCTTTCCAAGTGTCTTTTCCATGCTTTTACACGGCTGACTTTCTGCAAGGGAACGCCCAGGCAAAGGGAGAAAAGAGCCCATGTTTATGGGGAGGCTCCTAAGTGCAAGGCACGGGGTTAAGCACAAGGTCACAGACCTCACCATCTCTATGGGCCACCAGCCATCGCTGAAGACAGAAATGCAAATTGGAGAAAAACATGCAACAAATATGCTAGGCGTTGTGTGTGTGCAGGGGTGGAGGGGGGGAGATCGGGGAAGAAAGGGAAAGGGGTCAGGAAAAGCTAGGCATGGTGGCACACACCTGTAATCCCAGTACTTGGGACTCTAAAACAGGAGGATCACAGGGTGGAGGCCAGCCTCAGCAATTTAGTGAGACCTGCAACAATTTAGCAAGACTCTGTTTCGAAATAAAAAAAAGGCTGGGGGTATAGTTCGGAGGTAGAATGCTCCCGAGTTCAATCCCCAGGGCAAAAAAAATAATTATTTTTCCCATAAAAAAGGTCAGCAAAAAATACCAGAAAGACATAGGTAAAGAGGAGTATGGTGTGAGGGGCTGGCAAGGCTCAGCCTGACCAACACCACATCCTGCACCACCGCCCACCCTGCTCACCTGCCACGCTTCCAGCAAGGGAGGGAGCTTTGCTTGAGCCCTTCTGTGATGAGGGGTTTCGCTATTTTGCTTCAGAGTTGTAAAAGCCTTGGGAACATTAGAACTCGTAGACATCGCAGACTAAGTAATAACTCGGCCTGATGGCACACACCTGCAATCCCAGAACTTGGGAAGCAGAGTCAGTGAGACGTGCAGGTTTGAAGCCAGCCTCAGCAACTTACCAAGGTCCTCAGCAACTTAGTGAGATCCTGTTTCATAAATAAAATAGGGCTAGGGTGTTGGCTCCAAGGTAGAATACCCCTAGGTTCAAATCCCAGTACAAAGAAAAGAAAAGAGAGGAGAGAGGGAGGAGGAGGAGGAGGAGGAGGAGGAGGAGGAGGAGGAGGAGGAAGAGATGATGGTGGTGGTGGTGATGATGGTGATGATTAGACCAGGCAAAGAGAGGGCATATCTCCCAAGTCCCCACCTCTCCACAGCCCGGCCACCTCCCCACACCTCTCCCTCAGTGGCTCATACAGGGCCGCCCCATCTCCTGGTCTGGCCCCTCCTGTCCAGGGTTCTCTTCATACAAATGCTGGGTGTCCTTCCAATGGGCAGTCCCGCTCCTTCCACTCCCTGCTGAAGCTCCAGCTGAAGTATTTAAAGAAAAGCTCTGAGCTGGGCACGGTGGCGCATCCCTGTAATCCCAGTACGTGAGAGGCTGAGACAGGAGGATCATGGGTTCAAGGCCAGCCTTGGTAATTTAGTAAGACCCTCCACAACTTAGTGAGATCCTGTTTCAAAATAAATTTTTTTATAAATAGGATTGAGGATATAACTCAAAGGCAGAATGTCCCTTGATTCTATCCCCAGTACCACAGGAAAGGAGGGAAGGGGGGGAAGATAAAGGGAGGGAACAGGAAGGAAGGGAGGGAGGGAGGGAGCAAGGAGGCAGGCAGGGAGGCTCTGGTGTGTAACTAGAAGCTTGGGCAGGGCTTGACAGGGGCCAACAGAGGTGTGTTGGCCACGTGATCAGGGTATGGAGTAGTTGAAGAACAGATACAACACACAGACAGGAGACCCTGTTAAAGCTGTTTCTGGGATTTTCCCTACACTGAAAACCTTCTCTCCTTTGACCAGGTCCCACAATGGAGTTCGAGCCACAAAACGAAAAGGATGGATGTCTTAGCAGTAGTAAAGTTATGCAGCTACTTAATTTTCTTTTTCCTTTTTTTTTCTTTGTGGTACTGGAGATTGAATCCAGGGGCATTATACCTCCGAGCTATAACCCCAGTCCTATTTTTTTTTATTTCTTATTTTGAAATAAGGAATTTATTCCTTTTTTTATTCCTTATTTCCTTAGTTTTCTTTTAACTAACTTTCTGTGTGTATATGGTATTAGGGACTGAACCCAGGGGCATTCTACTTCTGAGTTATGCCACAGCCTAATTTTATTTTTTTTGTTTTGAAATAAGGTCTCATTAGGCTGCTAAGAGTCTACTTACATTGCTGAAACTGTCCTCGAACCCGTCATCCTCCTATCCCCGCCTCCTAAATACTTATATTTAATTTTGAAACAGGGTTTCACTAAGTTGCCAAGGCTAGCCTTGAACTTATCATCCTCCTGTCTCAGCCTCCAAAGTACTGGGATTACAGGTGAATGTCACTGAGCCCTGCTTTAAGTTAATTTCTAATTGCGACTGGACTGAGACAAAATATCTTAATCAATCAACAGACATTGAGCATTCTCTCATACCACAGACGGCTAACAGAAGGGGGCAGGCAGTAATTACTGATAGCAATGTCAGTACGTGACATTACTATCCCGTCATCCATTCAACACAGGTAGCTGCGATGAGATGCCTGGTGCAGGCCAGCTGCTTGTGAACGGCAGGAAGGACACGCTTCTTTGTGCCTTTGCACACCTGTTCCCTTTGGGGAATGCACGCTCCACTCCGGGTCACGCTTAGCCCTCTGGGAAGCCTCTTCCTCCCCCATCCCAGGCAAAACTGGACAGTCTCTCCTCCCCTCTCTGAACTACCTAAGTGAACAGTCTCAACTCAGCACTGCTTAGCGAATCTTGATATTGAGCCTGCATGGCAGAGGGGGCCAGGGGTGGCCGTCGTCCATCTTTGGATCCCAGAGCCTGGAGCAGCACTTGGCTGATGACAGGAGACATGGGAATGAATGAGCGAGCTGATTGACAGGTGCACCTGAGAAGTACCCCAGGCAGGGGACACCCACAGAGGGGAAGGCGGGGACCCTTCAGACAAAGTCTCGATGGTTCGGATGGGCAGCGCATGTTCCAGAAAGCAGAAAGGAGCAGGAGGCAAGTCCGAGCAGTGCCTGGGCACCAGCATGGGTCTGTTTAATATGCAGCGTGCAGATCCCCAGAAATCAATGCTCATTTTTAAAACACTACTGCCCAGAGCCACCCTCCCTGCGTGAGTCCAGGGCCTGTGTTAAGTATCTTTCTATTTATAAAGCAACTCTCACTGCAGTGCCGCAGTGCTGGTCCCACACTCAGCCACGGGGTGGGACAGAGTGGGACAAAAGGAGAAACTGAGGCTACAAAACAAGATGCTAGAAGTGCTGGGTGTTTCTATACCGGGAAAGAGGGAGACCCCTCTAGGAAGCTGGGCTGCTCCCAACCTGCGAGAAAGTGCAGCGCTCTCTGGGCTCCTGTGATAGGCTGAGCCCTGCCAGATGGGCTGGGTCTTCGAGCCGAAGCACTGAAGCGCAGAGAGGCTGGAAGCACGTGGAGGCTGGCTTTTCAGGTCAGGCGCTGACCTTCCCAGCATGCACTGGCTCCTGGTCTCACACCTGCTCCAAGTAGGTCACTGTCTTGCTCAGAGAGCCACCCAGGTGTGGCAGGTCCCTGCCTGGGTGCCCACCTCCTACTTCCTTCTGTCTCTCCATCCCACCCTCCTGGGTGTCCAGGTGTTGGGGTCTTAGCCCAGCCGGAAAGACCCCGCCTCTAGATGGCGCCTGGCAGAGTGCCAGAAGCGGCTGCAGGTGGTAACATTCTAGGGCTGCGCCAGGCCAGAGCGCATGCACTAGCACGCCTGGCTTGTGGCCGGCCCAGGTGAGAGCTGTATGAGGCACCTCGTGGCTCAAGTTCTGCGCGGCTTTAAGAGCCTCCACCTCTTGCCCGAGGTGGGTGGTTGCTGGGTGTGGTTGCTGGGTGGTGTGGTTGCTGGGAGGCTGGTTGGTTGCTGGTGGTTGGTGGGTTGCTGGTAGAAGGTTGATTGCTGGAGAGAGGGATTGTTGGGGTTCTGTTGGAGGGGTACTATTGCGAGGAACGGTTACGGAGAACGAGAGTGGGGTGAGAGAAGCAATTGCGGTTAGAGAGACGGTTTACTGTCAGGGTTAAGAGAATGGTTACTATTACTGCTTGGGTAGCGTCCTTGATCCCAGAGAGAGAGAGAGAGAGAGAGAGGTATAATAAAGAGAAGTTTGAACCAGCAACGTTTAGTCGTCATCTTTATTGGGGCCTCACGGTTGAGGGTTCAGCCTGGGGTCCCGATATCCAGGGACCCAAGATACCCTGAGGCCTCTATGGTCAAGGCCAAAAAAGGCTGATCCCTCTCATGCCTGCTCCAGTGCTGGTGTCACCTCTCAGGGAAATGCTTCCCCAGTTCTTAAGTCCCTCAAGACCAGCATGTCACATGTGACACACCTGGATTCATCTAGCAGGGGTCGTTCATATTCACAGAGCACAAGAGGCGTCAGGGGCTTGTCCCCAACAAACACTTCACATCTCACAAGGCATAAAGCTGGTGACAAAAGCCTTCAGTGTCCTCCCAGCCACCTCCTCAAAAAACAAGGAGGAAAAGACCAGAGCAGAAGGCTCCTGGGATCCTGGCCATATTGGTGAAAACCACAGCTGAGCCAGGTACAGTGGTACACGCCTGCAACCCCAGTACTTGGGAGGCTAACACAGGAGAATTGCAGGTTCAAGGCCAGCCTCAGCAACTTAGTGAGACTCTGTTTCAAAATAAAAAAATAAAGAGAGCTCAGAGGTAGAATGCTCCTGAGTTCAATCCCCAGTATAAACAAAAACAAAAACAAACAAACAAAATGGCCGAGTTGCCTGTGCTCAAGCCCAGCAGGACATGCTGACATCTCCTCATGGCCTGACACAGAATCACAGAAGACCAGAATCAGCAAGTAACCTAGAAGTCATTCGGGCATAAATCCTCTTTACAAAATGAGGGGAAAATGAGGTTCCAGAAGAAGAATAACCTCTCCAGGGTCATGTAGATAGGTAGTAACAGAACAATTATGAGAACCCAGTTTCCTGCCTCCCCAATCAATGTCCTTCCTACTACGCTCTAGTCATTCAACAAACATTTATCAGGCAGAGATCTGCCAGGCACTGTACTTGGCCTATGGGCACCATTTAAAACATAATTGGTTCCTGTTTTCAAGCAGCTTATAATTTAAAGAGGGGAAAGGACAGGGAAAAGAAGAAGGAGAAAAGGCAAGAAGGAAATTTAAAACAGCACCAGCATGTGCCAAGTGCTGCGATACCGGGAAGGGCACGGGGGATGAGACGGTTCCTTCCACTGGGTGGCCCCTGTATGGACCCAGCAGTGAGAATGCATCTGCCTGGCACATGTCCCAGAGAAAGCATGGCATGCGCAAGACACAGGGGACCAGAGGTAGGCGGCAGACCCACAGGAGTGCAGGAAGAGCAGCGGGGCTGGTGCAGACAGCCTGTGAGGCCACCGGGCAGGCCAGAGTCTGGGTTTCTCCCAGGGCGACAGGGAATGCTGGAGTTAATCCACTGGGTACAGTATGTGTCCTCCACACGCCAGGCACAGGTAACCAGGTCGGTGAGCACGGCCACTTTATAGATGCCGAAGGACTAGTTAGGATAACCAGGTCAGTGAGCACGGCCACTTTATAGATGCCGAAGGACTAGTTAAGATAACCAGGTCAGTGAGCACGGCCACTCTGTAGGACAGCAAAGGTCCAGGTAGAATAACCAGGTCAGTGACCACAGCCACTGCGTAGGACTGCAAAGGACTAGTTAGGATAACCAGGTCAGTGAGCATGGCCATTCTGTAGAACTGCATGCAAAGGACTAGTTAGGATAACCAGGTCAGTGAGTACAGTCACTTTGTAGGACAGCAAAGGACTAGTTAGTATAACTGGATCACTGAGCATGATCACGCTGTAGGATAGCAAAGGACTAGTTAGTTTAACTGGGTCACCCTGAAGGATAACATAGGACTAGTTAGGATAACCAGATCAATGAGTATGGCCACCCTGTAGGATTGCAAAGGACTAGTTAGGATACGCAACCAGGTCAGTGATCGTGGTCATTCTGTAAGACAGCAAAGGTCTAGTTAGGATAACCAGATCAGTGGTCACAGCCACTCTGCAGGTCTGCAAGGTCTCTCATTAGGATAACCAGGTCAGTGAGCATGACCACCTTATAGCAAAGGACTAGTTAGGGAGCTACTGTAGCACTCGGGTAAGACACTCGAGTACCTAGACTGGGAAAACAGATGGAGAGGCAACGCAGAGGTAGTGTCATAGAGTCAACAGACCCTGGAGGTGGGGGCGGGGGCTTCTGGAGGTAGGAAGGCCCAGCAGGGGGTAGCATGCCGCACAGAGACCATTCTCTTCACTAACAGACCCGCCTGCCTCTCGCAGTTAGCTCCTTTTCCCTGTCTCCGTGCCCAAGACAGCTTAGTATTCCCCACAGCCTCAATCGATGGCTGGAGCTGACACTGATTACAAAGTAAGCATGCTTCCAAAGTTGCACGGCGCCATCCTAAGTGACAGTGCTGATGGATCTGGTACAAGAGTGAGTCACAGTCACATGAACCGGCCTGCCTCACCACCTCACCCGCAGCCCACCTCAGTCTTCACCAGTACTGACGATGGTTCTCAACAGAAGCGGCCATCAGAAGGCCCGCGGGCGCGAGCCAGGGAAGACTCTCAAGACCAGACTCCCGTGTCGAGGGCTCTGCACACTGGGTGGGCTCAGCAAGCTGTGGGACAGTTCCTCAGGTGACCGGAACACCCGTGGCGGACTAAGAACCACCAGTTATTATACCCTCTCACTGTAGAGAAGAAACAGATCTGCCAAGCCAGGCGTGGTCCACAGCAGGATCAGCCTCCGGACTCAGGCTCCCTGGGCTCTCGGGAGCCGGGCAGGAAGGCAGAGCAAGGGCCTGCACCGTGCTCGCTGAGCAATCTGTACACAGCCTTCTGCAGCAGCTGCTGAGAGCAGAGGCTGGGCTGGGGGCGGGGCGCCGTGATGGATGGATCCTGCTCTGCAGGCTGCTACCGGAGGGCCAGAGAGGAAGAGGAGAAATGAAAAGGCTGGGAGATATTTTCCCTGTGATTTGTGCCGCTCGAGATGCCCTGTAGCAATATTTATCCTGCAGCTCTGTCCCACTTTCGTTTATTATCCAGCTTAGCCTGAGTTATCACGGCCAGGACGGAACCCATAAACTAGCTACCTGACACCATTGGGACCCGGCCTTGTATTTTAAAATCTCAAGGAGCAGCTTCCACCCTCCAGGGAAATTTAAAGGAATAGGTGCACCCTTCGTGCCCTGGGGACCATGGCCACTCTGGAAGCAGACACACTCCCAGAGATTCACATCACAACTTGGACCATCCACGCCCTCCCTGCCAGTGTACAACCATCGTCTGGTCACTACAAGACACACCTTGTCAAGGCCCAGAGCATCTGTGGGATTGAACTTTAATCACCTGTCAATAGCAATTCATTAAAATGTTTGCCAGGAACTGAATCAATGGTGAACTTACTGGACATCTTCTAGTACAGACAGCTCACCATATCCATGGGCGCCACATCTGATCAGAAATATTTGAAAAGAAACTATTGGGCCTGTACTGAACATATACAGACCTGATTCCTTCCACCATAGAGTACAACTACTTACATAATGTTTACATTAAATTAGGTACTGTATGTAATCTAGATGATGTAAAGCATGCAGGAGGGTGTGCTTGGTTACATGCACATATAACACCATTTTACATAAGGACTCCAGCATCTGGAGTCTGGTTTCCAGGGGGTCCTAGAACCCATTCCCTGAGGGATGACTATGCATATTAGACTGGTGCTGGGCAAAGGGAGTTAGAAGTACAGGACCAAGTCCTCCACTATCTTATCTACTGGAACTATTCATGGAGACACACAGGTCAGATAACTGACAACACAGGAATGATGGGACCAGCCTGATGGGGTGGGGGAGGGAAGGACTCAGGACCAGGGATGCTTGGGGTCAGTGCTAAATCAAGGGAAATGTGACAAGAGGGTGAACGGTGACTCCCGGGCTGATGGCAGAGTTTCTAAAATTATGAGTTAGTCATATGATCTAGTTACTGGGTTTGTAGCAGTGCACAAAAACAGAGGGAAAGGCAGGCTTGGTGGCACATGCCTGTAATCCCAGTACTTGGGAGGTTGAGATAAGATCACAGGTTCGTGGCCAGCCTCAGCAACTCAGTAAGACCATGTTTCAAAATAAAAAATAAAAAAGGCTAGGGGTGTAGCTCAGAGGGTAGAATGATTCTGGGTTCAACCTGTAATACCAAAAAAAAAAAAAAAAAGGAAAAAAAATCCAAGTCCTCATCAGTTTATACTCTGATTTGAGGACAAAGGGCAAGAAAACAATATAATATACATATACATATATGAATAAGTATATATACCTATATAAATATTATATATATATATATGTATATAGGCACTGGGGATTGTACCCAGGGGCATTCTACCTCTGAGCTACACCACCAGCCCTATTTTATTTTTTAATTTGGAAATAGGGTCTCGCTAAATTGCAGAGGGCCTCACTAAGTTGCTACAACCTTCGATCCTCCTGTCTCAGCCTCCCAAGTTCTGGGATTACAGCCACCACACCCAGCTATTTTATACATATACTATATATTACACACACACACACACACACACACACACACACACACACACACAATACATGATGTGCTGGGTAAAACTGCAGAGGGATCTGGAAGGACAGGAAGCTGGAGTGGGAGAAAGCAGCTACTTTAAAGGAAGCTGCCAGGGAAGGTCTCCAGCACTCTAAGCAGGGCAGCCTCGGGGAGAGGGCTGGGAGAGCTGCTACACTAGTCCAAGAAACAGACGAGGGATGGTGGCTGGGATCCGAGTTGCAGCGGCCGGGCGAGTAGCGAGAGGGATGAAGGGCGGCTGGACGACAAAGGGGACCAGAGACGCGCTTCCCATTACACTAAGATGCCGATTACTCATCCGAGTGGAGATGCAGATCCCATGATTTTATGACTCAAAGAACTTTCTAAATGAAGAAGCTTTAGGGAACATTAGCCCAACTGTCCTGACCCAGCAGATAATGACTTGATGGCGGCGCCTGAACCCTCACCTGGCAGCTCCCTGGCAGGTGCCCTTGTCACGCTGGCCTTCTGCTCTGCCCAGGGTGTCCATCATCTCCACGACTCCTGCGTGGTGCCATCGGGGGGCCTCATCTATGCAGCTGGCCCACTCTACCTGGCTTGCCCGAGGCAGCAGAATGGAGGTGAGTGACCTCGTCTCTACGCCCCACAGATCCACCAACTTAGATATGGTGCCCAGCAATGTCATCCTGATGACAAGGATAGAGGGAAATGTCTGCTTTGAAATTTTTTTTTTCTTAGAAGTTGCCTTTGGAGTCTGAGATTTTCTCTGAGGAATATATGTTACATGCAGAATCCAAGCTATACGTGGATACGTGTGTATAATTATAGGAATGTAGGTTATAGGTAGAAAACTCGAATAATTGCAAAGTTTGTCTCCATGAAACAGAAGGGAAATACTGAGCCCTGGCATGGACCAACGTGGATGTGTCAGAGGCCCTGGAAAATTCCATGCCAACACCATAAAGGAGATGGATGGAAGAGAAATTCAGATTTAAGTGACATTTATTGAGCACCTTCTATTTCCCGGCTGTGCTGCTGCGGCATTTAATCCTCACAGCAACCCTGTGAGACAGGTATTATTACTCCCAGATGAAAGATGCAGAACTTGGAGGAGTAAAGGGACTTGTTCAAGGTCACCGTAGCTAGAGAAAAGCAGAGAAGGGTTCAAGGCACTCTTACCCCAACCTAGCCCGAGACATCCAGACTCCTACCTTTGGAGTTCTTCCCACTGCCCCGCTGCCTCGGAGAAATGAAGGAAGAAGGGGTCCCAGAATTTGGTCCTATGTGCTGAATGAATGTGACTCAAGGAACCAAACACACCTCCAGGCTCCCTGGTGGCCTTCACCTCCTCCCTGCCCCCAGGAACAGCCAGACGTCACCACTGACAGATGACAGGGTCGTCTTCTTCCATTCATCACGTACCATTCAAAAATGCCGCCTGAGCCAGGCACAGTGGCATGTGCCTGTAATCCCAGTACTTGGGAGGCTGAGACAGGAGGCTGGCAGGTTTGAGGACAGCTTCAGTGACTCAGTGAGACCCTCAGGAACTTAGCAAGATCTGTTTCAAAATAAAAAATAAAATAGGGCTGGGGATATAGCTCAGAGGTAGAATACCCCTGGGTTCAATCTCCAGTACAAAAAGAAAAAAAAAACACCTCTTTTATCAAGTCTCCCAAACTCACTAACTTGCTTGGCTCGACCTTCTCCTCCAAGCTCATAGGGTTAGAAGTGCCTCCCAAACACCAAGGGTGGGTTTACCCTGCAGATCCTCAAATTGGACCTACAGCCCTTTGCAGTTGTGACTTCACTCACAGCTCATAGCTGTGGCTCTAGGTAGAATTTAGTAATAATGATAATATCAAGCTACTCTTCTACTGCACATTTCACTTCTCCTGGGCTGTCATGTTGTTAACTCACACGGTCTTTATCGTCATGTGGGTGGCAGGAAGGCAGGTGTGCATAGATAGTGCCACTGGACCAGTGAAGAAACTGAGATGTGGAGGTGCTATGTTTTGGATACAATGTCTCCCAAAGGCCAGGTGTTAAAAGCTCATTCACACCAGGCACAGTGGTGAAATCTGTAATCCCAGCCACTCAGGAGGCTGAGGCAGGAAGATTGCAAATTGGAGGCCAGACTGGGCATCTTATCAAGACCTCGTCTCAAAATTACAAATATAAACCAGGCATGGTGGCGCACGCTTGTAATCCCAGTACTTGGAAGGCTGAGACCAGAGGATCCGGGTTCGCAGCCAGACTCAGCTACTTAGTGAGGCTCTCTGCAACTTAGTGAGACCCTGTTTCAAAATAAAGTATACAAAATAGGGCTGAGGGTATAACTCGGAGGCAGAATGGCCCTGGGTTCAATCCCCAGTACCAAAAAAAAAAAAAAAAAAATACAAATATAAAATAGAAAGGGGCCAGGCATGGTGACCCATACCTGTAATCCTAGTACTTGGGAGGCTGAGACAGGAGGATCACAGGTTTGTGGCCAGCCTCAGCAATCTCATGAGGCCTTCCACAATTTAGTGAGACCCTGTTTCAAAATTAAAAGTAGAAATAGGGCTGGGGATGTAGCTCATAGGTAGAATGCCTCTGGGTTCAGTCTCTAGCAACACACACACACACACACACAAAATAGAAAGTAACTCAGTGGTACAGCAACCCTGGGTCAATACCCAGCACTGGGGAAAACAAAACACACACCAAAAAAACTCAGTCACCAGCCTGTGGAGCTCCTGGGAGGCGGTAGAACCTTTAGGGGGTGGGGTCTAGTGGGAGGAAGTTAGGTCATTGGGGGCGTGGCCTTGAAAGGGAGATTGAGGCCGTGGCCCCTTCCTCTCTCTTTGCTTCCTCACCACCATGAAGTGAACTGGTCTCCTCTGCCTCCGGCTCCCACCATGATGTGCCACCTTGCCCAGTGACCACGAACTGAAACCCAAAACTATGAGCCACAGTAACTTTTCCCTTTATTAAGTCGGTTACCTTGGATTCTTTTATTTTTTTTTTTTCTCTTTGTCACAGTAGCACAAAGCAGACTAACACAGGAGGACCAAGGATTTTTCCAAGGACACCGAACTAATTAATATCTAATCCTGATCTAGAACTAGAAATCAGAGCTGCTCATTTCTAGGCCAAAGCTTTATGGACTCCCTCTCTCTGCCCCGACTTCCCAGAGCAGGGACTTCTACCCCTCCTTTTGGACGATGCCAGAGGCAACCAAGCCTTCCCCAACCTAGGGACTAACCAGGCCCGGCCACCTGAGACAGGCTGGGGGCCTTCGGCACACTAAGGGGGACGCAGGGCACTTCACAGTGAGAAGAGGCGGCCCACAGGTGGAGGGTCTCTGTCCCTCGCCAGTGTTCCCCGTCCAGAAGCTGCAAAGGCTGGTGAGAGTCTGCGCAGGTAAGAAAAGAGCCCGCTTTCTCTTCTCCAACTGCTCTCCGTCAGGCGTCCTATCCGGGAAGCTGTTGCCAGAGAGCCTGGACGGAGGAGAGAGATGACAAGATAGGCACGCACACGCCTCGTGTTCCGGCTCCGCTGAATGCCACATGAGATCACCACCTTACATTTCTCCACTACCTTCCTCCTGAGTCACGTCCAAACCTGAGCTCATCCATCTGCACACCGACGCTGGCCAGGAGAGGAGGCGAGACCAGCCACGCACCCGCATCTTATTCATCTCTCCAACAATTCTTTACCCAGAGAGCTGCACAGAGAGGGGAAGGGGGGCACCGCCTTGGCTTCCCAGGGAGATGGGGCCAGCCTGGGAAGAGAACTGAGGCTTTCTTCCAAATCTTCCCCACCCAGAACCCGGTTCCTCCACATCCCTATGATCTCTCTCGAGATATCAATCTGTAAAGAGATTGGAGGCAGCAGTTCCCAAGCAAGTATTAATGATTAGCAGACAGAATGAAAGGGCACGTGAAGAGGAAGGGGGAAAAGAGAAAATAAGTATGTGATTGCCCGGCTCTGGCAAGCTCCCGCTACGTGACATTCTCTTCCTGCCCCTCATATCCTCTTATTAGACTGGGTCCGGCATCTGCTCCGTGTGCTGGACACTGGGCAGCTTCGGGCAGGCCCCGCGCTTGTTGGTCCAATGCCCCTGTAGTACTTGGCACACGTGCTGGCTCCCCTCTTGGTCATGAATTGGAAGAAGCATGAAGAAGAGGGCTGGAGGGGGGGCTTTTCGTGAATACCTTATCAAATCAGCAGGTTTGAAGCATCTGGAAGGAGTTGGTGCAGCCCCCAGGACTGAAGATTTTTCTGATGATAAAGAAAAGAGGAAATGGTTCATTGCCAAAGATGACTGATGCTACCCCTGCCTCGCATGGCGCAGAGCTCAGCGTTGCTGTGGAGGCCCCCAGTGCAGACTGTGTGGCATGAGGGCTGTCTCCTACTGCTGGTCTTCCCCTGGAGCCTGGCCAGGCCTCATCAGCAAAGGCCTGAAATCCTTTGGTTGACTTTGCTCCCCGCAAGGGGAGATGCCCACGTTCTGATAAGGCCCAGAGCTCTCAAAGGCACCGGTGGGAGGGGCCTTGGAGGGCGGTCAGTACATGCAGGCATGCTGCCCTAGATAGGCACCCTGCAGATCCAGCATAAGGAACTCCAACCAAGGTGATGCCAGCTGAGGCTCCTGGAGGAAACTCAGTGCAGCCACATCTCCTGACCCACAGCTCCCGGCCCCAGCCATCCCAAGTTCACAGGAGGCCGCACTCACAGCACTTGGGCAGCAGCTACCAGAACCAGGTAGAGGTTTGGGAGGGCTGTCTATGCCCCAAATCCAGCCCATCCTGGTCTGCATGCTCCTCCATCCCCCCCCCCCCCCCCCCCCCCCCCCCCCCCCCCCCCCCCCCCGCCCATGTCCATCATCCCCTAGCAGGACCCTGGGTGGATCCCACATGGCACTAATCCACCCCAGCCCATGTCCATCATCCCCTGAGCAGGACCCTGGGTGGACCCCACATGGCACTAGCCTTTACAGTCATCTAGGTGCCTCAGGCTACTCTGACCACTAAGGGGGAAGGGAGGTACAAAGTACTCCGACCTCCCATGGCTTCTGATTTTACTTTTTATTCTAAACTAACCAATGCTATACTAAAATTACATGTTTCTTTATTGCCCCCTAAAATATGTCTTAGCACCCATGTGTCCTCACTGGCTGGCAGAGTAGCTCCCTCAGTGGGAGAGCTGAAGACCCTAGTCTATGCTCAAAGTGCCAACACCAGCACTCAACCTCACTGGTTATCAGCAAAAGTAGATAAAAGCCGTGGTGGGATATCATTGTACACCCACCAGAATGGCTAAGCCATGAATAGCAGAAAATACCAAGTGCTGAGATGACATGGGCCATCCAGAACTTTCATACACTGGGGTTGGGAGAATAAAGTGGTATAATCGCTTTGGAAAACTGGTAATATCTACAGAAGTAAAATACTATATACCCATTCTCTACTCTAGCCGGGCGTGGTAGCGCACGCTTGTAATCCCAGCATTTGGGAGGCTGAGACCGGAGGATCCGGGTTCGCAGCCAGCCTCAGCTACCTAGTGAGGCACTCTGCAACTTAGTGAGACCCTGTTTCAAAATAAAAAATAGGGCTAGGGGTGTAGCTCAGAAGTAGAATGCCCCTGAGTTCAATCCCCAGTACCGCAAAAAAAAAAAAAAGAAGAAGTTCTACTCTTTGCTGTAAACCAACAGAAATGAGTTTTGGTGAAAGGTGTATCAGAACATTCACAGACACATTACTTAAAAATAGCCAAAAGCACCTGGGCGTGGTGGTGCACACTTGTAATCCCAGTACTTGAGAGGCCAAGACAGGAGGATCCAGGATCCAGGTCCATGGCCAGCCTCAGCTACTTAGTGAGGCCCTCCACAACTTAGTAAGGCCCTGTTTCAAAATAAGGAATAAAAATAGGGCTGGGCATAGACTGATCCTCAAATGGCAAGGTAGAAAATTGTACTGCCCCAGAGTCGCTGTGGAGAGTCACTTAACCCTTGAGATGCGACTCACCTCTGTTGTTATACGCTGCAAACATAACATAGAGGAAAAGAATTCGAGATACCTTATCAGTATTTTATACTGATTACATGATAAAATGACAATAGTTTGGACATTAAGTAAAATAAAATATTAGAATTAATTTCCAAAAAAAAAAAAAAATAGGGCTGGGGGTGTAGCTTGGAGGTAGAATGCCACTGGGTATTCAATCCCCAGTACTGGGGGAAAAAAAAGGGAAAAAAAAAAAAAGAAAGAACATTCACGGACACATTACTTTAAAATAGCCAAAATCACTAGGTTGTCTGTGGTGTGCATGCCTGTAATCCCAGTACTTGGGAGGCTAAGACAGGAGGATCACAAGTTCAAGGCCAGCTTCAGCAACTTAGCAAGACCCTGTTTCAAAATAAAAAAATAAAAAGGGTTAGGGGTATAGCTTGGAGGTGGAATGCTCCTAGATTCAATCCCTGGTGCCAAATAAAACCAAAAAAAAGCCAAAATTTGGGGCTGTGAATTGTAGTTCAGTGGTTAGAGTACTTGCCTGGTATGTGCAAGGTCCTGGGTTCAATCCCCAGCACTGCAGAAATATAAAAATAACCAAAATCTGGAAACTACCCACATATCCATTAACAGTTGAAAAGATAAATTGAGTGTGGTATAGATCCATGATGGAATACTATGCAACACTGAAAATAACCGAACTAGTTACTTGCAACATGGATGACTCTCATGTTTTAAAAAATGTTCTTTTTGAAGCGAGATGCAAAAGAAAACATACTGTCTGATCTCACTATGTGAGGTTTGAGAGCTAATCTATGCTACAGATGCCAGGATGGTGGGTGCCCTTGAGCTAAGATGGCTGGAAGGGGTTGCCAGGATGACTTGGAGGTGCTGGTACGCTCTTTCTTAATCTGGCCCCATGGGTCTGTTCAATTTATAAAAATTCATTTGAGTGCTGCATTTTTTGTGTGTATGTTATACTTCAATAGAAGGTCAGAACAACTTTCCATTTCTATCCATCTACTCGTGCATGTAGCCCTTTCACAGAAAGGGACAAAGCTGTTTACGTAAAATCAGTCAGTGATCATCTGTATGTGTAATACTAGTGTTTTTCCATCTCTAAAATGAATAATATGAGATAATCTCTAAGGAACCGTCCAGCTCTCGATAGTGTAATGCTTTGATCCTATTCTTAGTAAAACCTCATTAATCAGTAATAAGAAATCCTTCCCAACTTAGTGAAAAGTGCAAAATATGGAACATTTGTTTAAGGAAAGGCAGAACTAAGAACTAAGCGCATTACAAATTAAAATCTAAATGTCTACTAAATTGAAGTTAATGGGGAAAAAAAAGTACAATATACCTTAGGCTGACACTACTGAAATTGCTTGAATATTATTGAAATCCCACATCCTGCCCACGGTGGGACCTTACTTCAACCATTTTCATCAAGAGAAGTCATGAATACCAAATTACTACATCTGCTATATTACAAGTGACCAAATTAAGGCATTTCAAGGGTCACATTGACTGAGGCATCTGTCACTCCCACACCCTGGCCACTTCCTCCCCAGCCCTGTTAGTCCACACCCCCACAGCCGGGCGAAGCTGGGCGCAGCCAGACCCTCCCTGAGGCCGTGCTCTGTGAGGCTGCTCTGGAACATGACTGACACACAGATTACTTGGGAGACTTAAGGCACCCCGGGGAGCTTGGCAACACCAACCAGGCCAGGCAGCACAACGGGAGTTCTAGACGTCATCGTAAATAAAACCTCTGCCCAGTGGCTAATCTCAAGGGTGTCTCACAAATACACAAACAGATCGACCATGGCTCATGGCAGCCCTGGGGGCTGAGGAACACAGGCACCTCCTCCTGCAGAATCACAGCTCAGGGGGCGGATTTCTCCCGGCCTCAGTGTCCCCTCCTCGCACAACAGAGAGAAAAGCTTGCACGACCCTCACCTGGCGACAAAGCAACTGACTCATTGATGCCTTAAATCTTTCTGGACTCTCTACCCAACGAGAGAGCGTGGGGAATAATGGCTCAAAGGAAGCAATTTTCTGGAGGTCATCCTGCAGGTCCAAAGAGCAGCACCTGCCCCAGGAACTGGCATTTCATAAAGTTTGCTGAAGAAAAAAAAATGAGTGAATGAGCCCTGATTGCCGGCAAAGCCCCATTCATCAGGAATAAGACATGTCCGCGCTCCCCCACCCACAGAGCGAGCAACTGAGCCACAGAGGTAGCACCAAGCACAAGCTTGGGACAATTCATTCACAGGCGTCCGCTTCTTTGCTAAGATGCACTCGGGCTGAGGACTCAGGCCTGAAGACCTCCTCTCCCCAGAAAAAGAGAGCTGCTGAGTTAGGCCTCCCTCCCCCAGCCAGGCTGCCAGCAAACCTCCCCTCCTCCCGGCTGCACCACCTGTCTCTGGACCAAATACGGCTCACACAGAGGCACTTCCTGAGCTCTGCAAACCCGCTGACCCGAGAGGTTAATCCTACCCCTCCGTGGCCAGGCCGCAAGATGACGGGAGTCCCTCCCAATGAGGGACCACACAATCCTAGAATTTCAGGGCTTTAGGGGATCTAAGAAACCAGCAAGTTCAAGGCTCCAAAATGTCCAGGGATTATCCCGAGATCGAAAAGCAGAAATGGAAAGGCCAGGATTCAGAGCTTGGTCCTCCGACCCTCAGCCTAATGCTCTTCCCTGTACCTGGGACAAAGGCCACCTGGCATCCTAGGTGCCACGGCGACCCACTGGGTGGTGCCCTGGAGTGCTGTGCTGAGCAGGCTAGTCAGACCAAGTCTGGGTTCAGAGAAAGCTGAGACCGATGGGCAATGTCCAGTCAGAACAGAGGACCACGGCCATGCACCACAACATTTGCCAACCTGCTGCTAAAATCTCCCAGGGGTCACCCCAGGGTGACTCTACAGCACCTCAATCCAGGAATCTCTAGGTGTCATTCTCCCCTCACAGGCCTGGGACAAATGCAGAGCCAGGGAGAGTAACCAGCGGAGAGGGAAGGGAAAATACTGAGACCAAGAGATTAGGAGACCAGAGTGAGCTGGAAGCAATATCCAGAAAACTCTACTTTTATTTCAAATCTGCAATTATTTACCAAATGTCTACTACTCTAGTGTGTGTGTGTGTGTGTGTGTGTGTGTGTGTGTGTGTACTAGGGATTGAACACAGGGAGAGTTCTATCTCTGAGCTACACCTTAGCCCAATTTTTTTTTTTTTTTTTTTTTGCGGTACTGGGGATTGAACTCAGGGGCATTCTACCTCCGAGCTATACCCCCAGCCCTATTTTTTATTCTCTATTTTGAAACCGAGTCTCACTAAGTTGCGGAGTGCCTCACTAGGTAGCTGAGGCTGGCCGCGAACTCAGATCCAGTCTCAGCCTCCTGAATGCTGGGATTACAAGCGTGCACCACCACGCCCGGCTTACCTTAGCCCAATTTAGAAAAAAAAAAAAAACAGGGTCTTATCTGGGCATGGTGGTGCATGCTTGTAATCCCAGTACTTGGGAGGCTGTGACAGGAGAATCACAGGTTTGCAGCCAATCTCAGCAACTTAGTGAGACCCTGTTCAAAATTTTAAAAAATAGGGCTGGGGGTGTAGCTCAGAGGTAGAACATCCCTGGGTTCAATCCCCAGTACCACAATAAATACATAAATAAATACATACATACATAAACAAACACAGGGTCTTTCTAAATTGCTGAGGCTGTCCTCTAATCTGTGATCCTAGCTCAGCCTCCCAAGTACTAGGATTCTAGGCATGCACCACCATGTGTGGCTTCTTCTATCCCTTTATTGGACAAGTACGCTTTAAATGCTCACTGTGTACAAGGCATGGTGGGACTTCCTAACCAAAGCTACGTGCCACATGGTGAAAAGCAAGCTCCCTCCTGGCTCTGCTACTGACTCTGGGAACATTTCACCTTCCATTCTGCTCCGCAGACCCTGTGTCCAAAACCAGATGTAAACACACTTCCCAGGATTGTTCTGAGAAGCAAAAGTGAAAATTCATATGGAAGTATGTTAGGATAAAGCAGGCGAGGTGGTACACACCTGTAATTCCAGAACTTGTGAAACTGAGAGAGGAGAATCACAGGTTCAAGGACAGCCTCAGCAACTTAGTGAGATTCTGATTCATAACAAAAAGGACTAGGGGTGTAGCTCAGAGGGAGAATGTCACTGGGTTCAATCCCCAGTTCCAAAAAAGTACCTTAGGATAGAGAAAGCCCCACAGAAGTATACAGCAAGGCCATCTTTCCTTCCTCCCCTTTCCTCCTAGTAGGGACTTTGCACCCAAAGAGCGCTGCAGTCCCAGGACCAGTCTTCAACAAAGGCCTCAATGGCTGGGCATCTCGCCTTCCCTGGCACTGGCCCTCCTGGGCCGCTCAGCCCCACCCTCCAAGCCCAGAACCGAGGCAGGAGGGGATTGGGGCTGCAAAGAGGAGAGGATGGAGAAGACGTTCCTCCTCCGTTGGCGGGAGAAGCCCCGGCAGGCCATGAATGATGCAGGTGAGCCTCTACTATCCGCAGGCAGCAGCTCACACCAGAGATTTTCTGTATCCTCCAGGGCAGAGCAAGGGATTACCACCGATGTGTTATCGGCTCCAATTCTTCGTGCCAGGAGTCAAGTATAATACCTTAGTAACATGGTCATGTTGATGCTAGCTACACGGAGAGATGCAAATCGCACACAATGGATCGGGCGCACTGCACACTGACATCCGCGTCTCTCCAGATACTTCCTACTCCAGGACGTGAAGCTCAGGGGAAATCCTCTGGGCAGCAGAAAGCTGTCGGCGGAACCCTAACCTGGGAGGCAGAGGCCCAGCGGCAGCAATCCGCAGCTTAGGCTCTACGGTTTGCGGACTTGGTTGGGTGGCAAAGAGTACAGGACACCATCCTAGGTGTGGCAGGATAAGAGGGAGGAGAAAGGGGGGAGGGAAATACAAAAGGGGAACGTCACAGTTCTATCCCATAGTGTTGTTTCAATTCTAGGGCTGGAATATACACTCTGGGCGTGGTGGTATGTGCCTGTAATTCCAGTACTTGGGAAGCTGAGACAAGAGGATCACGAGTTCAAGGTCAGCCCATGGTAACTAGATAGGATCCTGTTTGAAAATAAAAAGCCAAAAGGGCTAGGGGTGTAGCTCAAAGGTAGAATGCCCCTGGGTTTGAGCCTCAGTAACACACACACACACAAAATGTGCAAGTACACAAGCATTTGACCAAAGTGTGAGAAGCAGCAAAACAGAGGCCAATGCAAAAGAGAGGGAAGTTGAAAAGAAGACAATACCATAGTCTATGATGGACCTGGACACCACATATTCAAACTGGCCCGTGAAGGGCTAGTAAGCTTTTGAGGAAGGCAGCGGGCGATGGGGAGTGAGGTGAAAGGAACATCTTAAGCACAAAGTAGAAAAGCATTCATTCATTCATTCATGCATGCATGCATTCATTCAAAACACTGACAGCACCAGAAGTTTCTAGGGGCTGAAGACTCTGCAGGAACAAGCATGAGAAGGCTGGGCACTGACAGGGCTGGGGGCCACGGAGGGGGTGGGAAGAAGCTTGGAGAAGAAAGGCAGGCTGCTGGAGCGACAGCCAATGCTTACCTGGACCTGCCCCTCCTCAGAGGTGAACAGGCAGGAAGGAGAAGGCCGGGGTCTCCTGCGGTTCCACTGCCTCCTCACAAGTGTCCCACCCAGCTGGCTGCTCAGCACCCCGACATCTTCCTGAGCTCTTGAGATCGGGGAGACGGAGCTTTGAGCCCCGCACAGGGCGACACGCAGCCTAGAGCTGGTATAACCATAACTTGTCTCGCTAACTTCCCTTAAGTCCACCCGGGGGACCTATTAGCTCTGCTGAGAAAGTGCTGAGGGGAAGGAAAATGGTCCTACTCCAGCCCAAAAGCAGGGATGGATTAAAAAAGTCAGAAAGCTGAAAATTCCTTTTTCTTTTTTTTTTCACAAACATTCATTACCTCCAGTCTCGGCTGTCCCCATCATCTCTGCCCCATCCCCACCAACAGCCTACCTGGGCCCAGCCACTGGCCTCTGGGGCCCTGAGACCCGGCTCCAGGCAGAAGGGTGCTCATCACCTCTCCACTGCGGGTTCCAGCAGGTGTCTTGAGCCAGAGCCACCCCTGCTGTGACGGAAGGTCACGCCCCCTAGTTCTTACTTTCACCATCACCCAAATCAATTAATTATTCAGTATCCAGCTGCACACAGAACCATCCTGGGAGTCGAAAAGAGTAAGTTAAACAAACACAGACTTGGAAAATGTCAACCCAAAAGAGTGCCAAGCAGAGGCTGGGCTGCTCACTGAGGGCTGTTGCAGGAGGGACAGGAAAGGCAACCGAGAACTTTTTCCTCAGGCCAGCCCCACGCTAGGCCCTCCTCCATGCCTCCTCTTCCTCAGGTGGTGGGTTCAAAGGGCTTCAAGAGTCTTTTAAGATCCCATCCATTTCAACAAATCATGCTGAGACACTTGCATAGCCACATGCAAAATATGACGTTGGACCCCTACCTCACACCATACACAAGAATGAACTAAAATGTTTTCTTTTAGAAGAAAACATAGGAGTGACTCTTTGTGATCTTGAGTTAAGCAATGGCATCTTAGATAAAATACCAAATGCACAAGTAATAAAAAAAATTAGGTAAAGTGGATTTCATCAAAATTAAAAACTCTTCTGCTAGAAATGCAACCATCATGAAAGTGAAACTCACAGAATATGAGAGAATATTTGCAAATCATATCTCCATTAAATGGATTATAACTAGAATATATAAAGAGTTCTTATTACTAAATAAAAAAAGACACATACCCAATTGTACTAGGGATTGAATCCAGGGGCTTTCTTCCTCCAAGCTATGCCTTCAGTCCCTTTTATTTTCTTATTTTAAAACAGGGTCTTGCTAGGCATGGTGGTGCATGCCTTTTAACTCCAGTACTTGGGAGGTTAAGACAGGAGGATGGCAGGTTCCAGGACAGTCTCAGCAAGTGGTGAAACTCTCACCAACCTAGTGAGACTCTGTTTCCAAATAAAAATACAATAGGGCTGAGGGTGTAGCACAGAGGTAAAATGCTCCTGGGTTCAATCCCCAGTGCCACAAAAAAAACAACAAACAAACAAAGTCTTCAGGGTCTTGCTAAATTACAGGGGGTCAGCCTCCCAAGTACTGGGATTACAGGTGTACACTACCATGCCTGGCTTGGGGTTTCTTTTGGGAGAACCCTACTATTGTGATAGTTATATAACTTTAAATGTACTAAACCACCAAGCAGGTGTATTAGTTCCTTAAGGCTGCTGAAACAATGTATCTCACACTGATTGTTTCATCAACAGAAATGTATTTTTCCTTGATTCTGGAGCAGCCCAAGACCAAGGGGTCCACAGGACTGGTCCTCTTCTTGTCTTCATGTGGTCCTTCCTAGTGTGTCTGTGTCCTAATCTCCTCTTCTTATAAGGACACCAATCCCATGGGGGTAGGGCTCACCCTCATGACCTTATAACCTCTTCTTTAAAGACCCTGTTTCCACCCCAGGTGTAGTGGAATATGCCTGGAATCCCAGTTCTTGGGAGGTTAAGACATAAAGATTGCATGTTTGAGGTCAGCATATGGTAACTTAGCAAGACCTTTGTTCAAAATAAAAAATAAAAAGAGCTGGAGGTATATCTCAGAGGTAGAATGGCCCTGGGTTCAATCCCCAATCCCCAGTAACACATACACATACACACACACACACACACACACACACACACACACACACACACACACACTTTTAAGTAAAGACCCCTGTTTCCAAATACAGCCATATTCTGGAATACAAGGAGTTAAGACTTCAACATATGAGTGGGGGGGGGGGCTCACAAATCTGTCCATACCAAGGAGAGAATCATATGGTATATGAATTATATGTCAGTAAAACTATTCTTAAGAATCCCATCCACAAGCCAGGTGTGGTGGTACATGCCTCTAATCCCAGGATCCAGGAGGAGAAAACAGGAAGATCGCAGGTTCTAGGCTAGCACCTGGTTACTTAGTGAGGCCCAGTTTCAAAATAAAAACAAGCTGGCCATGGTGGTACAGGCCTGTAATCCCAGTACTTGGGGGGCTAAGACAGGAGGATCGCAGGTTCGAGAACATCCTCAGCAAGTAGTGAGACTCTCATCAACCTAGGGAGACCCTGTTTCAAAATAAAAATAAAATAGGGCTAGAGGTGTAGCTCAGAGGTAGACCACTTCTGGGCTCAATTCCTAGTACAAAAAAAAAAAAAAAAGCCAAAGAATCCATCCACAAATTCTAGGGATCCGCTAGTCCGGCCCCTTGTTTTTACAGGTGGGAGATGGAGACCTGGGAAAGGAAAGGTGCTTGCCCAAGGTCACAGCTGGCCAGACAGGCGGGCAGCTGGGGCAAGTCCAGCGCTGTTTCTGCTGCACCCTCCTGCTGTCTCACCTCCAAGGCTCAGAGGCAGAACAGACAATGATGGGAAAAGTAAAAAGACTTTAATCTTTCAAAGAAAAAATACCTAAGAACTTAGATCATGTGCAATTAAAGTTCAAATGTGCTGCTTTGTGTTGGGGGGGGGGGTGCAGACAGCAAGGCTCTGAGGAGGCCCTGGAAGAGACCTGCGCGGTGACAAGCGGAGGGCCTGCAAGCACATTTAACATTAATTCCATGTCTCTCGTGTGCCAGGCCACGCAGGAGCACGTTCCTCTGCAAGATGCGGTTTTCAGGAGAGCTGGCACTTCAGCTAATCCCCGAAGAACGGGCCTTGTTCCACCAGGATGAGGGCTTTCCAAGCAAAGGGGTCACGTGGCCAAAAGCACAAAGGCAGGTAATTTCCAGATCTGTTCAGGAAATAGCAAGTTGGCCGGTGCGGTGGAAGCATATGCTTTGTACAAGGCACACAGTGGGGATAACAAAGCAAAGGCAGGCCAAGGTCAAACTCTGGAGAGCCTTCTGCTACGCTCAGAAGCATGGTCTCAAGAGGGGCAATAGGGAGCCACTGAAGGTTCCAGAGTGGGGGTGTGACATGAGCTGAGGGGTACTTGGACAGCAAGGCGCCACTTCCATAGTTCTCAGGACAGGGAGGGTGTTAACAGACCTGCTCCGATGGGAGACAGGGAAGCGGCAGTTCCCCTTCTAGGGACACACGTGGATTTATCTTAATTAGACTTAGTTGAAGAAAGCAAGAAGAAGGAAACAAAGGGTCACCAACTCCTGGAGCCCAAGCTGTGACCTCATGCTGACAGCCCTTCATCTTCGTCTTTCCCATTTCTCTCTTTTTTTTTCTTTTTTTCTTTTTTTTTTTTTTTTTAGTAGCTAAAGGGAGGGCTGGGGAAGGGGAGAAAATCACAATGGAGTTGCTCAGCGAACAAAAACTCTGGTTCATTTTCACTCTTTGTTTTTATCAGGATGTGCTGCTCTGTCAGCACCCTACAATCATATCCCAGGCCGGGCTGCAGCCCGTAACTCACAATTCAGGCTTAAATGTAGCCCCGAGGATGGAGGCACCACCTGCAGTGTCTCCAGCATCCGTCTGGTCAAGGGTCAGGTACACAGAGGATGGGATGACATGTTCTAAGAGGTCGAGGGCTCAGCTCAAGCCCAGGCTGGATCCTTGGAACCCCTAGCAAGACACACAACTCTGGAAGTCTCAGCTTTTAGTCTGCACCAACAACACCTGCAGCTATTAGTCACTCAGTGGCTACCGTGTGCCAAGGGCCCCTGCAGGGTTTGCGCCTTACAGAACATGCTAGGAGGTGAGTATGAGTCTCCCCATTTTACAGATGATAGCAAGCTTCGGAAGTTAAACAGGGCAGTCAAGGTCATAAGGCTAAGCTTGAACCCAATCCATTTAGGTTCAAACCCAACATTCTTAAACTATACCACACTTACCTGAATTAAGTTGAAATAAAACCTGCTTTGAGCCAGGTGCCATGGTCCACACCTGTAATCTCAGTACTTAGGAGGCTAAGACAGGAGGATCACAGGTTTGAGGCCAGTCTCAGAAACTTAGCCAGACCTTCAGCAACTTAGAGAGAACTGTCTCAAAACAAAAACAAAAAAAGTGGCTTGGCGTGGTGGCACACACCTGTCATCCCTGTACTTGGGAGGCTGAGACAGGAGGATTGCAGATTCAAGGACAGCCTCAGCAAGTAGTGAGACTCGAATCAACCTAGCAGGACCCTATTTCCAAATAAGAAATAAAATCAGTCTAGGGGTATACCACACACACACACACACACACACACACACACACACACACACAAATTGTGAGTGTAGCTTGGACGTAGAATGCCCCTGGGTTCAATCACCAGTGCCAAAAACAAAAACAAACAAAAAACCTGTTCTGTCCCCCCTGCTTCCTACAGACTCAGCAGAGAAAATCACACTGGGTACTACAAGGTTGTCCTTGTTGATATCCTAGTGGCTCAAGATTAAAAGGTAGTGTGAGCCGGGCATGGTGGTGCACACCTGTAATCCCAGTGCTTGGGAGGCTGAGACGGGAGGATCTCAGGTTCGCAGCCAGCCTCGGCTATTTAGTGAGGCCCTCCAACTTGGTGAGACCCTGTTTCAAAATAAAGAACATAAAATAGGGCTGGGGGTGTAACTTGGAGGTAGAATACCCCCCAGTACAGCAAAAAAAAAAAAGTAGTGTGGCCTTCGAGTGAGCTAGATCTTACCTCAACTGGGGCCCTCTCCTCCAAAATCCTGACCTCCTACCCTGGACCCACTGCCACTTCCTCTCTCCAATGCCAAGGACCCCATTCCACTCGAAGAAGTCAAGCCCCAAAACCCTCGATTACTCCAAGCCTCTCAGAAGATGGGGACACCTGTCTCCATTAGCACCCTCACTCTGGACCCCTGGGCTCCCCGCTGGGGTGTCTCAGCCGAGGAGCAGGTCAGGGCTTGGGCACGGGGTCCCGCACTGACAAGCAGGCTCTCTTGACTGCGATTCACTACCAGATCTGCACCCTGGCACCACATGAATGTCCGTCCGTGTGTGTGTGTGTGTGTGTGTGTGTGTGTGTGTGTGTGTGTACACGTGCACTCTCCCAAACCTGGGGATTAAACCCAATAGCATTCTACCACTGGGCTACACTCCCAGCCCTTTTTGCTTTACTTTATTTTTGTGGTACTGTGGATTGAACCCAGTGACATTCTATCACAGAGATAAACTCCCAGTCTTTTGTTTGTTTTTTGTTTTGAAACAGGGTCTCACTGAGTTTCTGAGGCTGGCCTGGAACCTGCCATCCTCCTGTCTCAGTCTCCCAAGTACCAGTATTATAGGCATGCACCACCCCATCCAGTTTTGTTTTTTTTTTTTTTCCATACTTTTATTGGTGCATTATAATGCGAGGTTCAAAATGACACAAACACACATGCACACTGCACCTGGTGTGTCTCCCTGTGGATCCCACCCCGCTCCTCCTTCCTCCCCTACACACGTTAATTAGACTGGCTGGTAGTGATACCTTTATACACTGACAGCATTGTTTGAACTCTTTCCTTCATCAATCCTCCTTTTTTCCCTCCCCAGCTCCCTCCCTCAATTTATTTTGAAACAGGGTCTCACTAAATTACCCAGCACTGAACTTGAACCTAGGATCCTCCCATCTCAGCCTCCCAAGTATTGGGATTACAGGCATGTGCCACCACACCCAGCTATGCCCTTCAGGCTCTTCAATCCTCTCCGGAGGTGAAAGTACAGGAGGAGGACAGGTGCATCCGAAGCTGCTGACACAGCGGGAGGACACCGACCTGTTATCAATGGAGGAAAATTGGTCTTGACATTGGCAGTGATCTGAAACCTCCTGGCTGAGAAAAGCTTTGTTTTGTTTTGTTTTTTTAATAAATAATAAATAACTCAGGGTGTTTATTTCCCTCACAGGCCATATTTCTTAAGTATCACTAGGTTCATTCGTACATCGTGGCTGTCATCTGGGAGACCATGGAAGGGAACAGTGTCTTTACGTCCCTTTTCCTTCCTGGAGACATCAAAGTCAGACAGACTCCCCTGGTCCTCCTGCAGCTCTCAGAGGAGGGGGCTCCCGGGGGAGAGGAGAAGGGGGCTCCCGGGGGAGAGGAGAAGGGGACCCTGGCAACTCTGCCTCCACAGTGCCTGCAATCAATACTTGCTAACCGCCCAAGGGGAACAATCTCCTCCCGCTCAGATGGGAAAACGAGGGAAGGAAATTGGGCACCCACCTAATCCAATCTTCCCTGTTCCACTCCACGCCTCACCCCGCCTCTCGGCCAAGGCCTGGCTCCACTCAGAGGGACCAGAAGAAGCAGGTGTGGTCTCCTGTCCTGATACAGACAGACACAGACACTCCCACCTCGTCACTGTGGCTAGAAAAGCACACAGAGACAAACTAGTTCCTAATGTCTCCATTAACTCCAGCATCTATGAAGGGGGGACCGGCTCCTGGTGATTTCCTAAGAACACAGAGCGCACCAACTGCCCTCCAACAAGGCACTCTCAAGGGGGCCTGCCTTCTGTCACACTAGTGTCACCCATCACTCCCATCCCCCATGATTTCTATTAATTTTATCATTGAATGATCCCTGTAACCCTCAGAGTATCCAGCATTACACTTTGCCCTTAATGCATGAATCATGGGTCACCAACTGGCACCCCCAGGCCCAATTCAGCCCACAGATACATTTTGTTTGGGCTACACCATGTTTTAAGTGTGTGTGTGTGTGTGTGTGTGTGTGTGTGTGTTTTAATTAGTTGCCAATAGTTAAAAATCAGGACACTGCACCTGAAAATCAGAAGTTCAATGTCCCCTTGAAAAAACAGAAGATAGCCAGGCATGGTGGCGCACGCTTGTAATCCCAGTATTTTGAGATAGGAGGATCGCAGGTTCGAGGCCAGCCTCAGTTACTTAGTGAGGCCCTCCACAACTTGGTGAGACCCTGTTTAAAAATAAAGAATAAAAATATAGGGCTGGGGGTGGAACTTGGAGGTAGAAAGCCCCTGGGTTCAGTCCCCAGTACTGATGAAAAAAAAAAAAAAGAAGACCCTGGGAACCCAAAGAATCATGTAGAACATAGAACACTAAACTGTTACACTCAAATGACCTTTGAGAAGTTCCAACCATCTTTGTCTAGCCAGATTATGTATATAGAGGGCCAGGGAAGGCTCTAGAAAAGGGGCTCACTGTGATCACATTCAACCACTGGTGCTCAGATCCCGAGCACGGGTTACTGAGGAAGGACAGACGAGGGGAAACACTGAAGTGGTTGGGGGTCCGGCGTGGAGGTGGCTTCTGCTACTCAGCTCCGGAGTCCAGAAGCTCATAGGACCCGAGCTGCGTCTAAGTATTTATTTAAAACAAAAGAATCCTGTCTTCCATTTGTACTTAAGCATTAGCTCTTCTTTTGCATAGCCAAATATTTGCAGATATGTTCTACACTGGGCACTCTGCAGCAAAACAGAACGGAACGTGGGGGGGGGGGGTGGTTGAAGCTCTGGTAATACCAGGCTCGCATGCTGGTGTGGCAATGGTGAGCTGGGCCTGAGTGGCAGGAGCGTGCTCAGACGGGGTGCATGCTCTTCAGTTTGTCATGACACCCCCATTCTATGCCCTCCACCCGAGTTTGCAACCTTGCATCAACTTGATTGACTATCACTGAATGGCTGAGCCTGTGGTCATTTCAGATTTCCAGCTCCCTGAGAACTAGACCAATTTCTCTCTCACTTTGAATGGGGTCAGGCAGGAAAGTGCAGCTGGGAATTAGTGAATGAGCAAAACAAACATATTCTCAATATAGGCACCCGGGGCCAGCACGCTTTAAAGCCACGGCTACAGTCAGGCGTGGTGGCGCACACTTGTAATCCCAGTACTTGGGAGGCTGAGACAGGATCGAAGGTTCGCAGCCAGCTTCAGCTACTTAGTGAGGCCCTCCACAACTCAGTGAGACCCTGTTTCAAAGTAAAGAATAAAAAATAGGGATGGGAGTGTAACTCAGAGGAAGAATACTCCTGGGTTCCATTCCTAGTACTGCAAAAAATAAAATAAAATAAAGCCAGGGCTACAGCAAAATGCAGTTACCAGCCTTTTAAGCAGGGCCTCTGCCACTAACCAGACTCCCAAGGGCAGCTTGTAAGGACAGACACAGACCGTGATCTGATCTAAATCCGGGGCTGCTCTCAGGCACCTGACTTCCGGCTGGTATTTAACAAACCCATAACCAGATCTCCCATTACTCTAGGAAAGAATGAAGGAATGCCTGGCCTCCTAAATTGTCCTAAGGAAATAGTGCAAAGGAGAAGAGGAGAGGGAGAGGGAGAGAAGGAGAGACAGACAGACGTTCATAGACACACATACACCAATACACACACACAATTTTAGCATAATCACCAAAGTATATTAGTGCAGTTTCCTGCATTATTATTTAGGTAAGTTAAAATCATGAAAAAACTACTAGGGAAATTGATAAATATTCAGTGATTCCTATGTAGTCATTTAAAAGTCTAATTTTGACGATTATGTCTTCGAATATTAAATAAAGCAAATAGAATGCAAAATTCTATCTACATTATGACTACAACAATGTGAAAATTATGTTTGCAAGTAAACACAGACCGAAGGCATCGTGGAAAACGGAAAGCTGATTTGTCGCGATGACAGTTGTAAGGCCTCTCTTCTCCCTTGTTCCTTTGATTTGTATTCTTATTATACAGCATTATTTATATAATGGCATTTTGTTTAAAAAAAAAAAAAAAAAAAAAAGGCTCGGCCACTGGTGACCCTGAAATAAACTCGCACAATCCAAGAGCAGACGGTGATGAGAGTTGGGGGGAAACGTCTGCTTTGCTCCGGTCCTTGTGGGAGAGGGGCGGGGTCAGGCATGAAGTCAAGGTACGGCCCATCTGCAAATACAGGGGTGTCCCTGCACCCACACACACATATGCCACAAAGGAAGCTCGGCAGTCCTCGCTGAGCCAGACGCCTCGAGGTCCTGGGGCCATCCATCACATACATGCGACCCTCTGCGGCTCTGCCACTTACTCAGGGCCTCCAGAGTCCCTGTCTAGCACTCCAGGCTAGAAACAGCTTAGAACGGTGGGGCTGCCTCACTGAGGACTCACGATGATGTCACCATTCACCCTACAGGGACCCCCCAAGGCTGACCTTCATGATTGATTGATTGATTTTTGCAGTACTGGGGACTGAACCCAGAGTCACTCTACCACTGAGCTACATCTCCAGCCCTTTTTATTTTGAGACAGGGTCTTGATAAGTTGCAAGGCTGGCCTCGAACTTGTAATCTTCCTGCCTCAGTCTCCTTTGTTGTTAGGATTGGAGGCATGTATCACCACGACCATCTGCTCATTCTTTCTTATACACGTCTATGGTGTCCACTGCAGGGACCTTAGGAACTGGTGGAGGGGACTGCTGGCCCAGGCAGGCAGAAGCGTCAGGGGACAGAAGGACCACCACAGGGACTTCTTGAAGTAGGGGCCCACCATGGCATTGGGCCAACCCCTTGACGGAGCCCGAGTGTCCCGGTTGTGTGGACAAGATCCCATGGTGGTGGCCTCCCCAAGTGGCGGGGCAGGGAGGCTATGAAGTGGCAGCTGCCTTAATGTAAACTGTGAAAGAGCGCTGGCGCCTGGGAAAACAGAGGAACTTTCTTACCTCCAGTTTCCCGACTGATCAGACTCCCCGGGGAGAGATTTCCTGCTATGAATTCCCCAGGGGAGGCAGGCTGGAGAAGGAAAACACCTCCTCCGAGAGAGTCTGAGCCAAGCGCCAAATCACACCCCAAATCCAGCAGGGTCTCCTATTTGCAGGGAAATGTACTTACAACTGATTGCTAGGCTTTTTACTTTTCAATTCCAAGGACTGGCTTCATTTAAGGGGAAGAAAAAGAGAGAGAGAAAGAAAAGGAAGGAAGGAAGGAAAGAAGGAAGGAAGGAAGGAGAGAGGGGACGAGAGAGAAATGTCATTCACTGCTGCCCTGTCCTGTCCAATATCTGGGTTTGCAGAGGAAGTCCCCAGGAAAGGGAGCTGGGGTCCCACCAGTAGGGGCGGGAAGAGGCCAGCAGAGCTAGTCAGGTCATGAAACCACCGAGGGACATGTGTAGTCGTGGAGGCCAGTCAATTGGCGGCATCTGCCAGGAGGGAAGGTGGCAGGGAAGGGCTGGAGGGCCCAAGAGGGACCGAGTGTGAAGACCAGTGGCAGGCAGCCGGCCACTCCTCCTGCAAGCAATCCCCGCCCCAGGGTTATTTCCAGGCACTTTTTCCTGTGAGAAAAGAATGGCAGGAATGTAGCCCAGCCATTACCCAAATCCACCCTAGGATGGGCTCCGTGCCCGATTACGTACAGAGGGAGCCCTCCAGAGCCTGAAATCAAAAATCTACTTAATAAATTCACACTGGCAGCCAGAAACCAGCGACATAGGTAATGTGATAGAAGAGTCTCCCTTAAGGCAGAATGTACTCACACACATGCACACCTCCCACACACGTGCACATACACACACACACACACACACACACACACACACACACACACATTCACATGTTGTGACAGCGTGCTACAAACCACACGGAGAGGTGGCCAGAAACACTCCTGGATTTTTATAGCTCTTCAGGGGCCTGGTCTCCAGGAAGTGCTAGCAATTGCAATCCAATTGTGTCCCTGGCTAAAGAAGCCGGCTGGAGACCTCGGGACTGTGCGCGGGGAGGAAGAACTTCATTGGGAAAAAATGTTGACAGAGTTTAATGTCAAGCGGAAGGACAAAGGCTTGCATGAAGGAGCCTGACTGAGAAATCAGGCATTCTGCGTGCTCCAGCAATTTGCATGGAGCCCTGCAGGGAGTATTGAGTTAAAAGGCACTGGAGGGGGCTGGATCCCCAAGGCCAGGACAGGCCTGGGGTGAGGAAGGGGCTGGGTGCACCATCTCTCCTGCAGTGCCTAGAACTTGGCACACTGGAATCAGCCCTTAAGTGGGAATTAGCTAAGGCAACCCCCAGCTAGAAAGAGGGCTCAGAAAGTCACACACACACACACACACACACACACACACACACACACACCACCAAAACACACTAAAGAAACCAAATAAAATTGTGAAGAAGGAAAACTAGCATTCACTGAACACCTAGCATGAACTAAGCACAGGACAGCTGTGATTCTAAGAACCAGAGGCAACAGAGGTAATATTAGTCTCATCTTGCAGACAAGAGACCCAGGAATCAAAGAGACCTCCCACAGTCCCACGGCTGACACCAGGAGGACCATGTCTGTCTGTCTAGTACCTCCAGAGTCCAGATGCAACACTGTCCACTTGGAGCTTGTGAGCTGTTTCTCCAAAGTAAGCCCTCCCCATCCAGCCCCCCTCGAAAAGAAAACAAAACAAACAACCCAAAATACTAACTCACAGTCACCTAAGTCCGTGGCCTAAGTCAAGTCCCTTCAGCTCTCTGGCCAGCAGTGGCCCCTCCTGTAAGAACTGGGGATGACGAAGGTGCTTGCCAACGTCCCCTTCTGGGGTAAGCAAGCCCCTAACTCTGGCAGAGGGACTGAGACAGACCGCAGAGAGCCTGAGCCATTCTCTGAATCCCAGCCAAACACCAGCGCCCCAGAGAGCCCCCACCTTTTGTGCCACAATTTAACTGTAGTTGTTCTCATCTGTCCCCCCAACTGGACTGTGCCCCGACCTCACTCTGCTTGCACCCCTCTGTCTAGCGCCGTGTCCAGCGCACCACAGACATTCATTAAAGGCTGGCTGAACGATTGATCAAAGAATCAATGAACGAGTGAACAAGTGCTCCTCCAAGGGAGGCATTCTTCCAGAGAAAGGCCTTGTGAAGATCTGCTCCCCAGGAGACTCTCCTCAAAGAAGGGAGAGCGGGACCTTCCCAAGCCCAGCTCCGCGTTGAAATCACCTGCAAAGCTTTTCAAAATGCAGAGTTCTGCTCCCATTCCCAGAGTCTCCCACTCAGAGGATCTGGGATGGGGGCCCAGGAATCTGAATTATTAAAAAGCTTCCCAGATGTCTCTAACTCAGAGCCAGGTCTGGAATCGCTGATGTTTGATACTTGGCTAGCACTCACTCAGCCCTACACTGAGACTAGATGAAGCTACGAAAGACAAACAAAGTGAGTGGCTGTCTCCTAGTGCCTTCCATCCAAAGGGGGCTCCAACTGACCTCTTGGACTGTGGCGCTGCTACTGCTACCTGTTGGAGCGGGACAGGTGACAACGCTTCTCCAGTTCCGCAGGCAGGCAGGCAAACCAAGGTCTGTCCAGGAAAGATGACTCCCTCCTCCCATCTCACCCCTGAGCTCCCAAAGAATGCAAGTTCATTAAAGCCTTCGAGGACTCTACTGGATTTCAGAAAAAGAAGAGAAGAAGGCCAAGCACACATTTGGCCACAGACGATGCCAACACCAGGGCTGGCATCTCTCCACCCCCTGCCCAGCCAGGGACAAAACACATTTGTGCTTCAGCAGCTCACACACCCAAGTCTGACCCCACACGTGGAGTCTCCCGACATCAGGCCAGCAGGCCAGAAGGGACAGAGACCCCAGCTCCTTCCTCCACATCCTGGAGGCAGGCGAGGGGCCATTCACTTATTCATTCATGGAAATCACAGTGATGCTGGGACGTGCCAAGAACAGGAACAGAGTTAGACGGAGATGGAGAAGGAATTTAACCATTCCTATCCTTTTCAATAAGTGGCCCTTGCAGACAGACAAATGCCAAGAGGCCGAAGGCGAGTCACCCACACCCCACAACTGAACCAAGATCCGGGGGATGACACCACCCTGAGTCCCCTCCCTCAGCAACTGGGAACACTTCTTAGAGGCAGGAGCCAGTTACCTCGGCCAGGCACGCCTGAGAGGCCCCCCTCTTCTCCTCATCCCTCTCCTTCTGGGATGAGATTGATGGAGCCGGGACAGCTGCAGCAGTGGGGGGGGGGGGCTGGGGTGGACAACAGCTGGAGAGGGGGAGGGCCCGTCCCCCGCCTGGGCAGAGTCCCAGCCAGAGCTGGAGAGTAAGGAGAGAGACTCGGGTCTCCTCTGTGCACTTCTCCTGAAGGATGGAATGTAAGCACTCAGCCCCACTTTGACCTCGCTCGCTCCCCTGTCCGTCCCTCCTGGTCCTCAGCAGGCAGGCAGGTGTCTCTGGATTCCACAAATAGCGGGGCCACTCGGCAGTAGGCCTTGCTCCCTGCACGCATTCTGCGCCCATGCATGCCAGCGCTCCACCCTCGTGGGAACTGAGGCCCCAACCCCGCCACCCAGGCCACGGAGGAGGAAGCCCCAGACCCTGACCCCAAGAGCCCAAGAAGGTGGAGGCAGCATGCCACCCAGGCAGTCCGTACTGACCTGAGGGTCAGTGGACACGGCTCTGTCACAAACCAAGCTTGCGTGTGACTCACTGCGGACTAAATCTTGGTTCCACTAAAAGACTCCATACCTCAATTTCTGGTTTCTTGGTCTGCAAAATGGAGCTGACAATATTTGCTTAACAGGGTAGGTCTCAGACATAGAGGGACCATTAAAGGACATCATGGTGCATGCCTGTAATCCCAGTACTTGGGAGGCTGAGACAGGAGGATCACAGGTTTGAGACATCTTCAGAGACTTAGTGAGACTCTCAGCAACCTATCAAGACTCTGTTTCAAAACAAAACAAAACAAAAGGGCTGAGGGGATAGCTTGCAGGTAGAATGCCCCTGGGTTCAATCCTCAGTACCCCTACACACACACACAGAAGTAGAGGGACCATCACTTGGTCCATGACAGGTACCCACTACAAGCTGGGCCTGAGTTTCCTCATCTGTGAACTGAGTGAGCTGGACAGGGTCTTCAGGTTTCCTCCACTCCTACAAAATCCATTCAGCCTCTGAGCCAATAACCCTGGGACATGAGCCCTTCGCTCCTTCCCCCTGAAGGGAGTCGCTGCTCCAATGCCTGCCTGGCTCTGCAGTGTCTCCCAGATAAATGAGACCCCTGAACTTCTCCTCCTACACCTCCACACAGGCCGGATGCTCAGCCTCCACTCGTGCTCAGCCCAGGCTCCCGAAGGCGGCCTTCATCGGCCAGCCCAGCCACCGCACACGTGCACGCAGCACACACACCGCTTAGCAATTGCTCATTACACACCTCTCGCCAAAAGCGGCCCACCAGCTCGGAGTGGCACTGCCAGGGGAAACCCCAGGCCTCGAACAGCTCTGTCTGCCATGGCGGCCACTAGCGGTGGGCAGCTGCTTGCATTAATATTGTTACTGACCAAAAGTAAATAAACAACTGAGCTCCCCGGGTGCACTAGCCATGCTTTAGACACTCTGTAGCCATATGTAGCTAGTGACTTCCACACTGGACAGTGCAGATGGAGCGACACCATGGCTGCAGCACTGAGCTGGCCGTGGCTCGCTCTGGAGGGACAGATCAGGCCCGAGGTGGCTCCCATGGTACCTGGAGAGGGACAGAACAGGAAGGAGGTGGTGGCAACCCTGAAGGAGGAAGGTACACCAGGCCCACAAATCACACCCTCCGTGAGGGTCTCCCTGGCCCCAGCACCCTGCGGCAAGCAGCTGTCACACCGCGCTGCATTTTTGGGATGCATGGGACACTTGTCATTCTCTCCAGTCCCTGGCAAGCTCCTGGCCCTTCCTAGTTCAGGGCCTGCACCTTGCCCCAGGGAAGGGAACGTTGCTACCTTCTGTGGCCCAGCAACATCCCCGTGCCCTACCTGGGTTTCAGGATTTCAGGCTGAAATCAGACCTGCAGAGGGTCAGGTCTCCCCTGCTTCCAACCCAGACTCAGAAATATCTTTTGGCCACGAACCCAGGTCTTAGGAAAGGAAGAAGCGAAGGGGAGAAAGCTCAATTTAATGAAGTACCTAGTACATTCAAGGTACTTAGACTGACATTCTCCCATTTAAAGTGTGGTTAAACCCCCTTCCCAGGTGAGGAAACTAAGGCTCAAGGAAGGTAAATGACTGGGCAAGCTAGTCAGAGTCATAATCTGTTGCAAACTCAGAATAGTCTGATGCTAAAGCTTATAATCTATCACACCCCCGAGTCTACAGGGTCCCCTGATAAAAGAATGGAGGAGACTATCACTCTCCTCTCACTGGGATCCCCTATCGTCCCCCGCGCCGGACCCTCGCCCTCGAGGCTCCAAGAGGACGACAAACACACGTTGCTGGTTCAAGCTTCTTTTATTGTGCACTTTTTCCCTCCTTCTCCTTCCTCTCTCTCTCTCTCTCTCTCTCTCTCTCTCTCTCTCTCTCTCTCTCTCTCTCTCTCTC
>PVLC010001078.1:0-20167 GCA_004027655.1 Graphiurus murinus | reverse complement strand
TCAGGGCTTGAGCTATATCATGCCTGCGTACAGCTCTCACCTGGGAGCATCCTCGGGCCACGAGCTCTGGCGTGCTGGTGCATGCGCTCTAACGTGGCACAGCCTCCTCTAGGATGTTACTACCTGCAGCTGCTCCTGGCACTCTGCCAGGCGCCATCTTGGGGCAAGGTCTCTCCGGGCCCGCCGGGCTAAGACCCCAACAATCCCCAAAGACAGAAATGGAGGGTCAAGGCCAAGGGCTGTTCTCCAATGGCCTCCAACACCCTGCCCAGCAACCTGGGGCCCTGCCTGCTCCTTGGCCATCACCCACCATTCCTGACACCACAGGTCATAAATCTAAGCTGCGCTCCCATTTCACAGATGGAGACCAAGCCCTGAGTGGGCTTGGCTGGGGTGTGCAGCATCAGGGGAGAGAAAAGTTCCTCCTGCTTGTGCCTGCAGGAGCTTGATACTGAAAGGCCACCGCCAAGCCCCGAGTGCCCAGTGGCTTGCTCGCAGGCCAGGCCGGGGCCTGCAGCCCATCTGTCTCCTTAGCATGCCAAGAGGCCTTCCCTCCCCTGTGCCCGTGTTAATGAAGGCTGCCGCAGGTGACCTCAGAACATTGCACCACGGGGAGGTTCTGCTGGCTGTGGCACCAGGCCTTTAATTTCCGATTTCCCAGCCTGACACCCCTAATGGTCTGGGCCCTTTCTGCTCTGAGCCCCAGGTGGTTGTACATCACCTTGGCTGGTGCCAGCCTTGCCTTCCCCCAGCCATCTGGACAGAGAAATGAGGAAAGAGCAGGGCAGGATGATCCTGGCGGAGAGCGCTGCTGGGACGCTACGGACACCTGGTCCCTGCCCTGCCCACCCTCGCCGCACGCATGCTTTAGGGATGCAGGGGTGAGCAAGCAGCTCTCTCTTTTTCTGGGACTCAGTTTCCCCACACATAGTTGGGAATCCTCTGCTGGAAAGGCAGCAGGACGTGTCAAAACAAGTGTTCCCCTACTCTCAGGTAAAAAGCAGGAGAGCCAGGTGTGGTAGTGCACACCTGTAATCCCAGTACTTAGGAGGCTGAGACAGGAGGATCACAGGTTGGAGGCCAGCCTCAGCAACTTAGTAAGACCCTGTTTCAAAAGGTTCAAGACCCTATTTCAAATAAAATAGGACTGGGGGTGTAGTTCCGAAGCAGACTGTCCCTGAGTTCAATCCCAGTAAAAAAAAAAAAAAAAAAAAAAAACATAGAGACCCAAGCACAGCACCTTCCAGATAGATCAGGGCCCTTCACCAACCAAGCCTGTGAGTTAAAAACAAGGTGACATAAGACGGCCATTTCCTGATAACTGATGCAGAGTAAGGGCACCATGGGCTGGTCCAGCAAGGGAAGCTAGGACAAGCCAGCCCTGAGCCAGGCTTAGAGAGGGGTATTATTTCAAGAGCTTAAAAGTGGAAGCAAGTGACCCTGGGTCCTGAGCACAGGGCAAGCACGACCCTACTTGAAGAACTGACGGTCCTAGAAGGGAACCAACACACTTTCCATAGAAGGACGCCAGGGCTGTTTGTGCGCAGGGGCATGCTCTCGAAGGAGCAGGGGAGAGCCTTAGGAGAGCCTTAGGAATGAACTTGATGTGAAAACAAGGAGCGTTTTCTAGGAAGTGCCCTTGAGTTACACAGGGCAACCAAGCAAGACAACATCCTTGAAGTTCAATAAAGTGCAGAGAAATACAGCACGCGGGTCAGGCCATCCTCATCACTTAACAGTTCTGGAGGAGCAAGGAAGAGGGACAAGTATCACCATCATATACTGCTCAAAATCTAAGCCCTTTGGGTCTTAATTTGGCCCAAATATAAAACTCACTGAAGGGGAGCCGAGGCCGAGGAGCACATGCTGATGAAACCATGCTTTTAACCCTTGGCATAGCCCAGGATACCCAGAAGTGAAAAAGATCCTGAGTCTGAGAGAAGTTGTCCCCATATGCACAAGAATTCCATGAATGAGGTTCCTAACTACCACATGCCTTAAATAAAAGAAATTCATGTCTGCTTCTGGAAGCTAGGAGGCCAAGATCAAGGTGTCCATGGGGCTGGACTCTCTGCAGGGGCCAGGGAGGTGCCTTTCTTGCCTCCCCCCAGCTCCCACAGGTACTGGCAATCCCATCATTATAGGTCCTTCCTGTGTCTCTGTGTCCAAATTTTCCTCCTCTTAGAACGATACCACTCATCAGATTAGAGCCACTCTGACCCAGTACCACCTCATCTTAACTTGATTACATCTGCAAAGAGCTTGGATTGCTTTCTTTCTTGTTTTTAAGCTGTTGGTTGGTTGGTTGGTACCAGGGCTTCAACCCAGGGGCATCTACCTCTGAGCTACACCTCTAGCCCTTTTTTTAAATTTTGAAATAGTGTCTAAGTTGCTGAGGCTGGCCTTGAACCTGTTGTCTTCCTAAGACCCTGTATTTCAAAATAGGACAGCAATTACAAGTTCTATGTTGATAAAAATTTTGGGGAAGGCACTACTCAACCCACTACATCCACCTATAACAAAAGATGGCTTCGGGGTCAGAGATGCCTATCACAGCAGAGGGACGTTACACAGAGCATCCAGAGACCTGAGTTTTGGTGACAAATCCACTCTGACTGGCCACGTTTCTTCTACAAGATCCCCAACCCTCCCAGTGAGTCTATCCTCAGTGAGGGGATAATTTGGATTTGATTTCCCAGGTGTCCCCCCTCCACCAGCCCCCAAACTGCCAAACTAAAAGCAAATAGAAATAAGTATGACTTTATGATTTTTTTTGGTGGTACTAGAGATGAAACCAGGGGCATTCTACCTTCGAGCTATACCCCCAGTCCTATTTTTTATTCTTTATTTTGAAACAGGGTCTCACTATATTGCAGAGGGCTTCACAAAGTAGCTGAGGCTGGCTAAGAACCCATGATCCTCCTGTCTCAGCCTCCCACGTACAGGCATTACTAGCATGTGCCACCACGCCCAGCTTGAACTCATGATTCTAACAACAGAAAAAGAAATAAGTGGAGGTGTACATGTGTGTGTGTGCACACGCGCGTGAGTTATTTCCCAGCTCTGTCCTCTGAGAGGTTCTAGAAGCCCAGAAGCAATGAGCACCCCTGCTGCCCACATCTTGGTTTCTAACTAAACGCCATTCTCCAACACAAGGGGCTGGAATAGGAACAATAGAACAGAAATAAGGAATGTTAAAAAAAAAAAAAGAAAAAGAAAAAGAAAGATAGGGGCTGGTCAGAGGACACAGGCACTGATCTGAAAGAGGTCCCAAAGTCTAAAGCTGGAACAATTTGAGCAACAAAATAAAAAACTATAGTATGGAATTATAACTAGAATTCACAGAACAAAATAAATGTCATTTATTTCATATCATATACCCACACCATTACTATGGGTTATATTTTGAGTGTGTAATGATAAAAATAGCTAAATGAATAAGCAAACAAATGGGGGAGAAGGGACACTTCCCCCAGAAGAATTCCAATTAATAAATACAGGAGACATGAAGGAAACAGAAACTTAACATGAGGCAAACACCACAAAAATCACCGCTGCAGGCAACAGTCGCGGATGGGTGCTGAACTCAGTGTGTGCGAGATTGAGGGATAACTGGATGTTTGTACAGTGTCAAAGTATGTTTCCAAAAAAAATTATTAATTTCAAAGGAGAAAACTAACTTTATAGCAGAGACACCTAGCTGACATCACCTCCTACGAGCCATCGAGGGTAACATCACTGGTAATAAGAGACACTGGCTTCGTGTTCCCCATGCAAGTGAGAACAATGTGGCACCCCAGCTCTGGAACTCTTGCCCAAAATGCATAATCTCAGCCTACCAAGAGAAAACACTGAGCTGGGTGTGGTGCCGCACACCTGCAGTCCCAGCACTTGGGAGGCTGAGATGGGAGGATCACAGGTTCGAGTTAGTGAGACCCTCAGCAACTTAGCGAGAACCTGTTTCAAAATAAAAAATAAAATAGGGCTAAGGGTGTAGCTCGGAGGCAGAACCCTCTGCCCCCCACCCCGGATCCTAGGTTCAATCTCTAGTATTGAGAGAGAGAGACTATGAATGAATGTGAAGCACCATCTACAAAGGAACAGACCAGTTCCCTTCAATGCGGCTGAGGTCAGGAAGGACAAGGGAAAGGGAAGGGATGGACGCAGGCTGCAGGGGTCTAAGGAGACAGCCAAATGCAGTGGAGGATGCTGGGGCCGAAAGACCATGCCTGAGAAAAGAGGGGAAATCCAAAGTGTGTACTTTAGCTAATATTATACTGATGCTTATTTCTTGGTTTTTGGTTTTGGTTTTTGTGGTACTAATGATTGAACCCAGGGGCATTCTGCCTGTGCGTCACACTCCAACCTCTGCGTGTGTGTGTGTGTGTGTGTGTGTGTGTGTGTGTGTGTGTGTGTGTTACCAGGGATTAAACCTGAGCATTCTACCTCTGAGCCACATCCCCAGCCCCATTTTATTTTATTTCATTTTTGGTCCTGGGGGTTGAACTCAGAGGCATTGTACCTCCAAGCTATACTCCTCCAGCCCTATTTTATTCTTTATTTTGAAACAGGGTCTCACTAAGTTGCAGAGGGCCTCAAATAAGTAGCTGAAGCTGGCCACGAACCTGCGATCCTCTTGTCTCAGCCTTCCAAGTACCGGGATTACAAGCATGCACTACCACACCCAGCTCCCATTTTATTTTTTGAAATAAAGTCTTGCTAGGTTGATGAGAATCTCTGGACTTGCCAAGGATGTCCTCGAACCTGCGATCCTCCTGTCTCAGCCTCTCAAGTACTGAGATTACAAGGCATGCACCATCACGCTCGGCTTATTTCTTGGTTTTGACAATTATACTACAGGTATGTAAGATGCTAATGACAACCAAAAAAATCAAAAGTGAGACAGCGTGTATGCGTAGGTATGCCACACATATGTAGATGTCCTGCCAGAGCATGTGTATGCGGCCCACACAGACACACTACCAGGACACAGAAGGCATGTATGCATGCATATGCCACACACATATGCAGACATGCTTCCAGGGCCACCGGTGCAGGCACGCAAGAGCACCAGTAAGTTTGCAAGAAACCATGGTGGGGGGGGGGGGGGGGGGGGGGAGAGGAGGGAGGGAAACAGCCTTTTGCTGTTTCAGGCAGCGTGCTGAGCTGCGGATCCGATTTTCACAAAAGGATTACTAGATTACATTCTTTACCACAGGCAGCTGTCCCTGTCAAATAAATAATCATCGCCTCACATTTATATATCACCTTTCATTCCACGGCCCTTTTTCTGCATCTAGGACCAGCCTGGGAATGGCTCCTGCTCCTCTCAGGAGAGGGAGGAAGGAAAAACAGGGGAGGGGACGGCTTGCACCCGAAGCCCATATGGCTTCCCAGAAAGAGAGGCTGGGACCCAGCTAGAGGACGGGGAGCTCAGCTGCCAGTGCAGGAAGAGGGGCAGAGTGGTGATGGTCCCTGGGCCCGAGAGCGTGCGGCTGGGCAAGGGCCTTGCCCTCTCTGTGCCTATCATACAGGAATCCTGGGAGCATCCAGCCTGGGAAAGCACCAACTATAACACCTGCCACCCAATCTTGCTGCTGCTTGCTGGCCAGGTGGTAAAGGGGCAGAGAGAGAAGTGGGTTCCAGGGCATGGTAGAAAATACAGAGATAGGGTCAGGCATGGTGGCGCACTCTTCTAATCCCAGTACTTGGGAGGCTGAGACAGGAGGATCACAGGTTCACGGCCAGCCTTAGCTACTTCGTGAGGACCTCCTCAACTTAATGAGACCCTGTTTCAAAATAAAGAATAAAAAATAGGGCTAGGGGTAGAATGCTTGGAGGTAGAATGCTCCTGGATTCAATCCCCAGTACTGAAAAAAAAAAAAAGAAAGAAAGAAAGACAAAACAAAACAGAGATGCCTACTGGTCCCAAAGAGAGACACTGCATTTTCCCAAGTGGCTGCCCATCTTCGCGATTTGTGGGGTTGGGCCTCCTGTGTCGGAAGCTCAGGCAGCTGCCTGCTTGGGGAGGTGGCACCCTCTGATGTGTCGCTATTCCTGCCCAGGGGGAAAGCAACCGTGGCCCCGAGGCAGGGTGGGTCCCTGCACTCCCCAGCTGAGCCTCTGGTTCACCAGCCTCCTGCCGCCCAAGCAACTGAGACACAGGGCTGAGGCCAGCAGGCCCTGCTTCTGGGTGCTTAGGATCTAGCTGCAGGGGCACACGCGCACACACAGGTGAGAGCTGGTGCTCCTGTCATGCGAGCCAAGGGCACATGAAGCCCAAACATCACAGGAGTGGGGAGAAGCCACTGGGCAACTGGTCAGGCAGAGCCTCCTCAGAGAGGCAGAGCTCCCAGGCGGGCAGAGGCACCAGGGAAGAAGCGGGCACGGAGACAAGGAGCAGGCGGGACATCCATCACTGAAGTGTGGGGGACCCGAGGGGAACAGGCTGGAAAAGCCATCTGGAGTCATTCGGAGAAGGGGATGGGGCAGCGGGCTGGGAGCTAAGACGCCCTGTGGGCGTGACAGCTCAGACACCACTGCTCCTGTGTCAGAAGACAGGGGACGCTGGAGGAGACGCAGGCTTGGCATCGAGAAGCAAGTTTTAAGTGGCCAGGGTGAGAGATGTTTTTAAACTTCCTCATGACACAGGATATTTGAGAGCTGATAGAGACTGGAAGCTTAGGTCACCTTGGGTAACACAAAACTCAAAGTTCCCCATTGGCCAAGACCAAGTGAACCTCACGCCCCTCCTCCGGCCTCTCACACACAGACCCAGATCCCCCTGAGCTCCAAACCCCGCCACTTCCCAACCCCTGCCCCCCGGATCCCTTTCAGCCTTCCCTACACCGGCCCTGAAACTCCACTGGTGCTTACATCATATGCCTACGAATTTCGCTCAAATAAAACCCCCAGTTTTTGTGTTTTGCACTAAGGATTGAACCAGGGATATTCTACCTCTGAGCTATACCCTTAGCCTTATTTTATTTTTTATTTTAAAACAGGTTTTAAGTTGCAGAGGGCCTCCCTAAGTTACTGAGGCTGGCCCCGAACCTGCCATCCTCCTGTCTCAGCCTTCCTAATACTGGAATTATAGGCATGCACCACCACGCCCAGCCCCAAATTTCTCTTTAACCTCCAAACTCATGCTTCACCACACAAGCCATTCTTCCCCATTCTTCCCTGTGTTCTTTCCCGGGAAGCCAATGGCGCTTTTTCGTTCCTCCAGGAGCCTTAGAGCTTCACCATCTGTGCCTAGGCCTCCCATACCTAATCCCAAAATACCCCCATACCCTTCATACCAAACCCCAAGGTACCCATCGCTCCCCACGCCAATCTACAGAACCTCCCCACTCACATTCCCCTAAGAAACCCCAAACTTTTCCTCGGGCCTTCATCATCAAAGCTCCCAAACTTCTCAGTGGCCCCATACCAAATCTAAAATCCCTCCAGCTTCTCACCAGAAACCCTCAGTCTCTTTGAGACAGGAGGATCACAGGTTCTGGGCCAGCCTGGGCAACTTAGTGAAGCCCCATTTCAAAATATGAAATAAAAGCTGGGCGTGGTGGTGCACGCTTGTAATCCCAGTACTGAGGCGGCTGAGACCGGAGAATCCAGATTTGAGGACAGCCTCAGCTACTTAGTGAGGCCCTCCACAACTTAGGGAGATCCTGTTTCTAAATAAAAAATAAAATAGGGCTGGGGGTATAGCTTGGAGGTAGAATGCCCCAAGGGCTCAATCCCCAGTAACACATACACACACACACACACACACACACACACGTACGTACGTATATGTATATATATATGAGGGCTAGGGATGTAGTTCAGAGGTAGAATGCCTCTAGGTTCAATCCCCAGTACAAAAAGAGAGAGAGAGAGAGAGAGAGAGAGAGAGAGAGAGAGAGAGAGAGAGAGAGAGACACACGAAGGAAGAAAGAGAGGGAGGGAAGAAAGGAGGGAAGCTCAGTCTCTTTTCCGGGACATTCAGACATTCCTTCAGACATGGAGTGCTGAGGGCAGTACTTCCCAGTCCATCTGCGGCAGGTGCCCAGCCCTTTATTTCCCACCCCTCCTGGACCACTGCACGGCCCTGCAGTGTTAGCCTACAACACATTTCACACCGCACATGACTCTCCTTGAGATTATAATGACACCCACACTGTCCTGTACCCTGTTCAGTGGGACAAGTCCTTCCCCCTTCAGTTTCAGCAAAAAAAAAAAAATTCCCCAAGAGTTTCCTTGGTTCCAGGCACCAAATTCCAAGACTCCCCTGGAGTCAGCACTAGGAAACACCCACAACCTAAAATGTCACGACCATGTCAACTTCCGGGGGCATTTCTAGAGGCTTACTTTCTGTTTATGGACTCACCTTGGCTGCAAATCAGCCCTGGCCCATGGACCCCACTTGGAGGTCTCAATGAACCCACCTAGGCATCCCTGGGGCTGTCCTGAGACACTCTTCTATGTGTGACCCCCCCCAAAACGGGCTCTCCCAGGTACGTGGGTGACTACGAGCTACAGTGGTGCAAGGCAAGTTCTACAGCAAGGGACCAGCCCAGCGATGAGATGGCACCTCTGGTTGTCATGGAGACGTGGGTGGGGCACTGCAGGGGTCACGGCCTGAGTCCTGGTGGGTAGCTACAGGGGCGGAGCCTCATTAGCAGTGGAGAGAAAAAAAAACCCTCTGAGGGGCCGTAGGGTGGTGAAGGGACCCCTGATGCGAGACACTGGGTAAGGGGTCATGACGCCAGCAAGCTGGTGAGAACCCCAGCTCCTCCAAGCTGGACCCAGGGAAAAGGCCCCTCCCACTGTCCAGCACGGGGGACACAGGCACAGTGAGGCTGGCCGTTAGGGAGGGGAGGAAGTGTGAACAGAAAAGGGGGAAATCAAATTAAAGCTGGTTCCTGCGTGGCCACCTGCTAAAACCACAGCTCACCCAAGACTAGGATGGAGGGATCACTAACAACACTGCCAACAATTCCTCTCCTCAGCGTCAGACAGATGAAGGGAAGGAACAGCAAGCTGGGCCTCCCCAAGACTGCTCCCCCAAAGAAAAAAGGCCCACGGAGCTGAAACCTGAGAGGATGCCAAGGGGCAGCAGGAGGCAATTTACAGCCAGGAAAACTGAGCCCTCGGGCCAGATGTGGGCTCTGGGCAGGGGGTGGTGCTGAGCCGGGGTATGGGGTGTGCATGGAGGGGTTCCCTGCTCAGGTCATCCACACCCTGGGGCCCCCAGGCTCCACGCTAGGCAGCAGAATGCAGCTCTCTGGCCCCCCAGAGGAGGGCAGGGGAGGAGACGAAGCGGCTGAGGTGCAGACGGCATGCCCAGGACCTGCCCTGCCTGCAGGACCGGTGACTTGGATCTGCAGCCAGGGAAGGGCATGGGAGAGGAGCGGAGAGAAAGCAAAGCAAAGGAGAGAGAAGGAGCAAAGACAAAGAAGGAATGGGGCAGGGGGAGAGCCCGGGAAGAGGTCGGCTTGGCTACAGCAGACGCAGGAGGGGGTGGAGCACGCGCCTGGGCCTCTTCCCATCTGACCCGATTGCCCTGGCCAAGCTCCTTCCTCTAACATTTGCGGCTGCAGCAGGCGCTGAGTGTGAACCAGCAGGAGACAAAGGTCATTGTCCTTGGCCTGGCCTGGCAGGCACTTCAGGGCGCTGCAGACAGGCTCTCACCTCCTTCCCACTGAAGGCCTTCCTTACCCCTAACCTCCCAGTGCCGGGGTGGGGGGCAGACAGGCGATCACACTGGCAAGCCAGCGGTCAGAGTCCTCTATTTCAGAGCAAGAGCCACTGGGCATGCCACCTTGCCATCCACAGATGACCGATACAATCCTAGGCTCCTGAGAGGGATGGTGAGGCCCAGAGAGGGCAGGGGCCAGCCTAGAGGTCACACAGCCAGTGAGCCAGGACCTGGACACCTGACTCACAGCTCTGTGCTCTCCTGCGGAGCCTGCAGCAGCGCCGAGGAAGCAAAGCTGCTCCCTCTCCTGAGCACCAACCGGGCTGGGAAAGGATGAGGGAAGGAAGTCAAGCCCCCGAAAGAGCTGAATGCAGAAACCCATGTGACAAGAAGTGGAATTATTTCCCTTGGAAAAAAAAATTAATAAAGAGCCCTCCCTTCGCAGCCCCCAGGGGTATTTGGCTGTAAGCTGATGTAATCGAGAGAGGAGAGGCCAAGGGGAAGGAGCCCCCACCCCAGCCAGCCTGCGCCAGGAGCTCATCAGGGAGGCTGCAGCTGGAGCTGGGGAGGGGGTGGAGAAGCCGCGCCAAGCAGGATGTTGGACCTGGGATGGAGTCCGAGGCCTGCGTCTGGCTGGAAAGCACAAGCCTCTTCAGCAGTAACCCAGGGGTAGCGCTCCCTTGGGGCCCAAACAGGGCCCGGCCTGGGCGTGGGCCGCCCAGAGCAGAGCCATCGACCCGGGCTGTGTCTACTGGCGAAACCTGCTACCTGTGACACTGGGGGAGGCGGGAAGCTGGGGCAAGGTCCTGGGGTGGTTGACTTGGGGCCTTTCAGTCAGAAGGAAATGGGGGCCCAGGGAAAGATGTGCAGGGCTGGGCCCAGCTTCCCATGGACTCCTGGACCTCAACTGGCATGTTCAGACGAAGGTGACATGCCCACAGCCCGGGCAGGTGGGGACCAGGGCCTCCAGAAGGAAAAAAGATAAGGGGGTCAGGTGCGATGGTGCACGCCTGTAATCCCTGTACTTGGGAAGCTGAGACAGGAGGATCTCAAGTTCAAGGCCAGTCTCAGCAACCTAGCAAGGTTCTCCAAAACTTAATGAGACCCTGTTTCCAAATAAAAAATAAAATAGAGCTGGGAGTATAGCTCGGAGGTAGAACACCCTTGGGTTCAATCCCCAGCACCATCATGAAAAAAAAAAAGCATGGGGGGGGTGGTCTAAAAGTCACACACACTGCTATCTCCCCGTCTGAAAGATGGGAGGGTCCAAGCATAAGGGAGTCCAGCCACAGTCAGTTGCCTCCGATAAGACCAGAGCAGCAACGTGCGCTCCATGGGACAACTAGAACCCAGAGCCTGGCACACCCACATCGCCCCTTCCATGCCCAGTGCCTTTACACCAGTGGAAGGTTCTGGCAGCTGGGGCCACCTGGTGGCTGCACAGAGCGTGGTGTGGACATCTCCAGCCCCACTCCTGCCACCAACTCAGGGCACACCTGGCGGGGAGCTCGAAGGAGTCGGGGAGCAGCAGCAGGTTGTCACCTGCTCATTCTAATGGCCAGGTCTCGCAGCCGGACACGTCCTTAATTCCTCTGACCCTCAAATGCCTTGCCTGTAAGAAAGGGGTACCCCAGCACCTGACACAAGGGCTGTTGGGAAGACCCCATGGGACCCCAGAAGATGAGGAAGAACTAGAGAACTTGAAGAAGGCTTGGGAATTACCCCAATGCATGGTATGCGACCCACTATTGGGCTCAAGCTGGCCTGCCTGGATTCGGTGCCCTGCCCGGCCAGGACAGCCTTGGGCGGTGAGAAAACACTGCATCTGGGAGCCACTGTGTGTGAGGGGGGCGGGGGGGTGGGGTCCCTCCGTGGCTCACTCAATGCTGTGTCACTGCCAGTGTGGTGTCCCTGGTCTTATGCTGCTGTCCCTCTACCACCGTGCCCATCAGTATCTGCACAGGCTGCCAGGCTGGGGGCTCCACGGGGAGCAATCAGACTGTCCTCGGAGCCGCTGGGTCTCAGCCTCTAGTCCCTTGCCAGCGAGGGAAATCCAGCCAGTGATAAAGACTCGCCTAATAGTGGGAGCTCTGTTGAGAGTCTGGGACAGTGCAGGGTCCTTCTAGAGGGCCACCTTCCAACACTGGGACTGTCGGAGCTGAGAGAGGCAGCTCTGAGGAGGCTGCCCTGGCTTCATCCCAACCTGTCCTCATACCCACCCCGGATCCGGTGAGATGTGGAATTTGGGTCCCCATGCCATTCAAGTGATAACTGATCCACACAGAGCAAGAGTTCCACTGGAATAAAATCAGTATGCAAGAGAAACTGATAAGTTTCCTGCTGCCACCTGGTGGCCGACACATATAAAAGCAGGCGGCGAGCCACAGGCTGCAGGCCTGTCTCTGACAGCAGCCTCTCATCCCCCAACCCCACCCCCACCCCCACCACGGCCTGGACAGGGCTGTGCAACCAGCTAGGTGAGGCAGAACCTAGAGGAGGCAGTGCAAGAAGTATAAAACATTGCAGAAACCCCCACAAAAACATCAGGCCTGCTGCCTACCTTCCCAGAGATCTGGGGAGGAGTACAGTTCACCATCCAGATAACAAACTGAAACAGTGCTCCAGCTCGGTGGAGGCATTGCGCAGATGCTAGAAGGCCAGGTAAACAAGATTCGGGCTGGCCACAGCACCTTCCTGGTGGCCTCTCCTCCACTCCCCTCCCGTCGCTCAACAGCTCTGCAATCTGGAGTGCCACTTGGTCCTAGGCCTTGCTCCTCTTCCTCCCTTTCCTCCCCAACTATGGGTGTGCAAACATCACTGCCCCTCCCACACTCCCTCCCACATGCTTCCACCCTGGGCCGTGATCACTTGATTTGACATCCATCTTTTCCACCACGCCAGCTCTCAGCTCGGCTCGTGAGCAAGCTGGACCTCAGGGCCCCAGGTGCTTCCCATCTCCTGTCCTAGAGGCTGCAGGGCCCCCGACAGCTGTTTACCACGCCACTGTCCTCAGGTCACCCCCCATGATTCAGGAGGCCCATCTGTCTGCTGGCTTGCCTGTGGCCGTGGGACCCAGGCCACCTTCCACCATGGTGCAGCAACCTTGAGCAGAGGCAAGCAGGGCTCACAGGTATGAGGCTGGTTCTCCTGTCCAATCGGCAGGAACAACAGAATCAGGAGACCTGGGCTCTAGCACAGAATCAGGAGACCTGGGCTCCTCCAGCCTTCACTGGCCCCTAACTGGCTGTGTCACATGTCCAGCAAGTTCCTTCCTCAAACCTTAAAATGTCCCCATTTGGAGCCACGCGTGGTGGCACAAGCTTGTAATCCCAGTACTTGGGAGGCTGAGACAGGAGGATCACAGGTTCAAAGCCAGCCTCAGCAACTTAGTGAGGCCCTCCGCAACTTAGTGAGACTTTGTTTCAAAAATTAAGAATAAAATAGGGCCACGGTGTAGCTCTGAGATAGAATGCCCTGGGTTCAACTCCCAGTTCCACAACAACTACAACAAATATCTCCATTTATACAATAAAGGATCACTCAGGTCCCTTTCAGGTCAAGCTATAACATTAATTCCAACTAAGGTGCCAATGACTGATAACAACAAACTATATAATTGTTCCTATAAAACTTTCATCTTGAGAAGGAAGAAAGTTTCAGCCCATAACCAATTCATTCAACAGCATATACACACATGCAGGGGTGAGACTGCTGGTTTGGGGCAATGTAACTTGCTTAGCTCTCTTCTAGCCACAGAGGGAACAGCAAAGAGGAAGGCTGAAGGGCAGGGCAGGTGCTGAGTGGACACAGGAAGGAAAGCAATACTCAGAGCCCGCTGCCCAGCAAGGCCAGGGTGGCCAACAGTACACCTCCCAGGGCCCTTCCAAGCATCGACCCCTCCCAACAGGCATCTGAGTTGACCCTGTGCATAACTGAGGAGACTGAGACCCAGGGAGGTTCCATAACCTACACATGCCCAGGTCCAAAGCGAGGAACTGACCCTGGGAGGCTGGCGGCTCTCACCCCGGTGCCATGGTGGGTGGTCAGCGGGTAATCGTCATGGCTAGTTCCTTCTTTCCTACACCGCTCCATTTTCATGGTACCAGATCCTTGGAAGCCTCTGCCCTCCCCACTGCGGTTTCTTTCTCAGTTGTTCCTCATCTGAATATGCAGACCACAGTTAATTAGAGCCACCTGAGAAGAAAACTCCAATGCATGTCCATTTCTGTAACCTCCTTTTAGCACACATCATTATGGGAATGAACCCTCCCACTACACTCCCAGCCTTTCTTATTTTTTATTTTCAAACAGGGTCTCACTCAGCTGCTGAGACTGTCCTCGAACCTGTGATCCTCCTGTCTCAGCCTCCCAAGTACTGGAACTAAAGGCATACACCACCACACCCGGCCTTTTAGAAGAGCACTTCTGAATTCATTTTGTTTGAGACACTCAACCTGATGGTATTATTTACTGTGGACTTCAGAGTGAGGGAGAAAATAATGCACTGGAATGAAAGGTCTGAAAGGATTGAGAATCCATACCATGTTTTATCTGTGATTTCCCCTGGGAAGGGCACTGGGTTTGGAGGAGATAGTGAGAAAAGGAACCCTCAGATTTTTCTTTTTCTTTTTTTTTTTTTTTTTTTTTTTTTTTTTTTTTTTTTGCCATACTGGGGATTAAACCCAGGGGGATTCTGCCTCAAAGCTACACTCGCAGTCCTTTTTATTTTATTTTAATTATTTTTATTTTATTTGTGATACTGGGGATTGAACTCAGAGGCATTCCACCTCTAAGCTACACCCCCAACCCTATTTTTTTTATTCTTTATTTTGAAACAGGGTCTCACTAAGTTGCAGCGGGCCTCACTAAGTAGCTGAAGCTGGCTACAAACCTGCGATCCTCCTGTCTCAACCTCCCAATTACTGGGATTACAAGCATGTGCCACTATGTCCCGCTTATTTTTTATTTTGATTCAGAGTTCAAGAAGTTGCTGAGGCTGGCCTTGAACCTGTGATCCTCCTATGTCAGCCTTCCAAGTACTGGGATTAGTGGTAAACTACCACACCCAGCTCAGATGTTCCTTTAGTACTTTCATATTATTGTATTTTTTTACAGTAAGTGGATTCACATACAATAATGGAGTCATTGTTTAAATTAAACTAAACACTTCATGCAGATGACCAACACTGTACTTGCAGGAAGGTGCCTGTGGAGGGGGGGCCAGGTCTCACGGGATGAGGCTGCGTCTTTTTCCAGGGTGGGTGGGGTCTCTGTATGAAGGCAGATGGTAGAGTGGTTTCTGGAACACTCGACAACACTGGACAAACCCTCAGCCCCCCAAAATACCTCCTCCATCTGCTCAGTCATGCCTGAAATTCTTTCACTGAGGGGCAGTCTTTGATTCCACAGTCAGAAATAGGCCTGAAACCGTAAACCCACCCAAGAGATGCAAAATGGTGGCTTCTAGTCCCACTGGGAGGGATCGGGGCTGCGTGCGGGGCTTGGGGAAGCTGGGTTCTCACCAGGCCTGGCCAAACAGTCCTGGGGAGAAAATGGGGAAATTGGGGCAGGAGTCAGTAACAACCTGGGGGATCAAGGGCTGCCCCAGAGGTGAGGAGGAGGGGCTCCGCGCCAGCCTGCAGGAGGGATCTCACCCTGTGTGAAGGGGGACAGCCTGCATGGCGGGAGCAGAGGAGAGTGAGTGAGGAAAGCAGTGTTTCTAGAAGCAGGGAAGCGGGAGTCCCCAGCCAGACTGGTCCCAGCCATGCTGGCGGCCTGCCCGGGGATCTGGGCATTTTAAACAGGGTCCAGACAAACAGGGCTTCATTTTAAGAAGTGTGAATAGAACAGTGGGAAAAGCTCAGAACTGGGTCAAGAGAAAGCAGGAATGTTAAAACTGAAGGAGAGTGCTCAGCACCATTAGTCACCGGGGAAATGCAAACCAAAACCACCAGGAGATGCCACTTCACACCTAGGACAGCCATGGGTTTTTGGTTTTTCTGTTTGTTTGTTTGGTTGGTTTTTTTGCAGTACTGGGGATGGAACCCGGGGGCATTCTACCTCTGAGCTACAGTCCCAGCCCTACTTTTTTATTCTTTATTTTGAAATAGGGTCTCACTAAGTTGCAGAGTGCCTCACTAGGTAACTAAGGCTGGCCTCGGACCCCGATCCTCCGGTCTCAGCCTCCCAAATGCTGGGATTAACAAGCGTGCGCCACCACACCCGGCTTATGATTTTTTTTTTTTTTGGCAGTACTGGAGATTGAGCTCAGAGGCATTCTACCTCCAAGCCACACCCCCAGCCTTATTTTTTATTCTTTATTTTTGAAATAGGGTCTCACTAAGTTGTGGAGGGCCTCACTAAGTAGCTGAAGCTGGCCACGAACCTGCGATCCTCCTCTCTCAGCCTCCCAAATACTGAGATTACAAACGTGCACCACCACGCCTGGCTGATTTTTTTTTTTTTTTTTTTTTTTTTTTTTTAATGGAAACTAACAAGTGTTGGCCAGGATGTGGAGAAATTGGAACCCTCGCACATTGCTGGTGGGAATAAAGATGGTGCAGCCGCCATGGAAAACAGTTTGGCTGTTCCTTGACAAGTTAAACACAGAATCACCATATGATCCAGCAATTCCACTCCTAGACATATTCCCAACAGAGCTGAAAAGAGGTGTCCAAACAAAAACTTGTATGTAAATATTCACAAGAGCTCTATTCACAGTAGTAAAGAGGGTGGAAACAACCCAACTGCCCACCAACAGATGAATGGATAAAAATGTTTTATACATATGAGATGGAATATTACTCAACTATAAAAGAATGAAATAGTGTTACACACACACACACACACACACACACACACACACACACACGGATAAACCCTGATGATATTGGGCTGAGATAAGGCCACATACTGTGTGATTCTACTTAACACAGAGTGTCCAGAACTGGCAAATCCATGTATAGAAAGCAGATGGGCCGTTGCTGATGATGGGGGGGTGGGGACTGGGTCAGGGTAAGGGACACAGGGTTTCTTTTTAGGGAACAGAAGAATGGGCGGCGCTAGGAGTGGTGGTGGCTTTACAACACAGTGAAGTACTTGATGCCACTTTACTGTACACTTTAAAATTATTACAGTGGGGTAGGGTGTGATGGTGCATGCCTGTAATGCCAGTACTTGGGAGGCTGAGATAGGAGGATTGCAGGTTCGAGGACAGCTTAAGTAACATAGTAAGGCTCTCAGCAACCTAGCAAGATTGTTTCAAAACAAAAAATAGAAAGGGGTGGGGTGTAGCTCCGAAGTAGAATCCCTAGTACCAACAATAAACTAAAGTAAAATAAAATAAAATTGTTACAAAGGTACATTTTATGCTACATGTCTTTTACCACAATTTTAAAAAAAAGAAGTTTTACAACTTTGAGAGGCATAATACCTGGTGTCAAACACCTGCAGACCCATCCAGCAGTGGCCAGAGCTTATTCTGCAAGTTCTCAGAGTAAAGAGCTTCCCAGAAGCCAAATCCCAACCTCCCGACCTCCACAAGCCTAAGGTTCTGGCACACAGCATGCCTCAGGCCCGACACACAACACTTCACCAGCACCTGAGCATTTTTCCTCCTCGAATACCCACGACAACCCCATGAGGTAGACGCCAATGGTATTTCCAATTTCATGTGAAGAAGCTGAGGCTGAGAGCAGGTAGGTAACCCCCAGGCTCGCCTGGTAGGCGGAGGAGCTGAGATTCAAACTCGCACACCCAGGGCCTCTAGCTCTACGTCATCATGGGTACAGCCAATAGGGGCCGACATGTCAGAAAGATCAGGCTTGACCCAAGTCCACCATCACTGCTTGCATGTGACCTTTGACTATTTACTTAGTCTTACAGAGCCTCAGTGTCTTCCTCTGTAAAACCTGGAAGAACACCGTCAACCTTGAAGGCCTACTAGGGCAATAAATAAGATATTGAATGCGCCCAACAGCTCCTGGCACATGAAAGGGCTCCACAGATATTAAGTTCCTTTTATTTTTTTTTTTAATTGGCCCTAGAGGTTGAACCCAGAGGCTTTCTACCTCCAAGCTATACCCGCATTTTTATTATTTTTCTTTTGAAAGAGGGTCTCACTAGGTTGCTTAGAGTCTCGCTAAACTGCTGAGGCTATCCTTGAACTTGCAATACTGTCTCAGCCTTCCAAGTACCAAGATTATAGGCGTGTACCACCAAGCCCAGCTTCAGTTGCTTTTGTTCCCTCCAAAAGTGGAAAAGATTACCAAGATCAAGTAGACTATTTCATCAGGTAAAGAGTAACCAGGCAGAGGAGGTAGGAAGCCACTCAGAAATAACAAACATCAAGCCAGGCGTGGTGGCACACGCTTGTAATCCCAGCATTTGGGAGGCTGAGACCAGAGGATCTGGGTTCACAGCCAGCCTCAGCTACCTAGTGAGGCCCTCCACAACTTAGTGAGACCCTGTTTCAAAATAAAGAATAAAAAATAGGGCTGGGGGTATAGCTCGGAGATAGAATGCCCCTGAGCTTAATCCTCAGTACCGCAAAAAAAAAAAGAACATCAGATAAGGATTGACCCAGATGACCTTGAAGGTCTGACCCTTGAAATCTGATGTGGCTACGCTCTGAGATGCTTTCCCAAAAGTGGGCTTTGCGAAGGAGAGCAGGAAGCTATTCCAGGGCACTGGGATCCTAAAGGCATCAGGGTTACCAGGAAGAGAAAAGGTGTAAAGAAACGGAAGGCTGGGAACAGCAGAAATAAAAGTTTGCCAATAAAAATAGAAGGGACTTACATTTTTAGAGCGCTCTCAGCGTGCCAGACGCTATGCTAAGCATTTTACATAGATTCTCTCACTGAGTCCTCAGTGAGACTCACTGATGGGGCAGGCTATTCTTAACCCCGTCCTGCGATGAGGATGCTGTCGCTGCAAGAGGTTAAGAACCCTGCTCAAGGTCATGCAGCTAGAAAGTGTCCACTCTGCCACCATGCCACATGCCAGTCCTGAGTACCAGCCTCCCGAAGCCCCACCCGGACTCGGTCACCTGACCACAGGGGCAAAGGCTTCCCGACAACATCTGCCCGGCTCCTGCCCCCTGCTTTCAGCCACACCTGCAGACAGAGAATTTCCCAGGCAGCTGAAACTTTCCCCCACCGCTCCATGGCCAGGAAGCCAAAGTGAAAAGCTGATGCCAAGAAGAAAAGATGAGAGGCTCTGGTAAACATTTGGGAAAGTTCTGTTACACTGAGAAAAATACACAGGGGAACTTCTGCTTTCACCAGCTCAACCAGCTTTAGGGAGAAGCCACAGGCGGCTTCACACCACTGCCAAACGCTCAGCCAGGTCTCACCATGCGCTGCTCTGATGGGCAGGAAGGACTCAAGTTTCCCTCACTGACAGGGCAGGACCAGTGGCCTGGGAAAGTTAAAGAAACAGCAAGGAAATGGCCTATTAACTACACCAACAGTGCTACCCTGGAGAAGCCACAGAGATATAGTGCTGCCCAAAGACCTCCCCAATTTTCATCCCACCAATCAGTGGCCCATGCAAGAAAGAGGCTGCAGGGAAGACATCCAAGTGAGGGCTAGGGCAGGGTGAAGGTCTACCCACCGCCAGAGGGAGGGAGGAGGGTATTGGAGGCCTAGCAATAATCAGGGCTCCCTGGGCGTGAGTACATGCCTATCTTCCCAGTACTTAGGAGGCTGAGACAGGAGGAGCACAGGTTCAAGGCCAGTGTGCAGTAACATAGCAAGACTCTGTGTAAAAAAAAAAAAAAAATTTTTTTTTTTTTAATTTAAAGATCTGGGGCTGTCGATCAGTAGTAAAACACTCCTGGGTTCAATCCCTAGTACTACAAAATAAAAAAATAGAATAAGCAGGACTCCAACTCTGCCAAGCTCCCAAGCTCCCCCTCTGACCTTTGAAGCTCCAATCTTTGCAAGATGACCTGATGATCTTACTCTTCAGCCACCTCACAAGGGAAAAAGGAGGATGAAAGAGGCAAATTCCAAAAGGATGCGGAAGTCTTAATTTTTTCTTAAGCTAATGTTTGAGGGCTCCTATTGTATCAGACACTGCTGAACCTACTACGTGGATCATCTCATTTGTTTTCCATAACAGCCCTACCAGGTAGTCAACCCCCATCGCCATTTCCAAAGTGGACAACCTGAGGGTCAAGGAATTAGAGACTCATGCAATGACCAGTTAACATAGGTAGAACTGGGATGCAAAGCCACTCAATTCTGATCCCACTTTTTTTTTTTCTTTTGGTACTGGGAATTGAACCCAGGAGCATTCTACCTCCAAGCTACACCCTTAGTCCTTTTTAGTTTTTATTTTGAAACAGAGTCTCACTAAGTTGCTGAGGCTGGCTTTGAACCTGCAATCCTCCTGTCTCAGCCTCCCAAGTACTGGCATTACAGGCATGCACCACCACACCTGGCTAAAATCCCCACTCTTTTTTTTTTTTTTTTTTTTTTTTAT